>CAXIWQ010000001.1:0-246435 GCA_964036275.1 Litoditis marina
GCAGAAAAGTGGTTTTGCTCGAGTGTGGATCGGATGTCAATGAGACTTTCCTGTTCTGGAAAAACAGTTAGCTGATCTGAGCAGAACAAACGATTCTGCCCTAGTAGGGCAGCAAAATGGTTCGGAGAGAACAACGTTCCGTATCCTACGAGGAAACAGATTTTGTTCACTCATTCTGCCCTAGTAGGGCAGAAAAGTGGTTTTGCTCGAGTGTGGATCGGATGTCAATGAGACTTTCCTGTTCTGGAAAAACAGTTAGCTGATCTGAGCAGAACAAACGATTCTGCCCTAGTAGGGCAGCAAAATGGTTCGGAGAGAACAACGTTCCGTATCCTACGAGGAAACAGATTTTGTTCACTCATTCTGCCCTAGTAGGGCAGAAAAGTGGTTTTGCTCAAGTGTGGATCGGATGTCAATGAGACTTTCCTGTTCTGGAAAAACAGTTGCTGATCTGAGCAGAACAAACGATTCTGCCCTAGTAGGGCAGAAAAGTGGTTTTGCTTAAGTGTGGATTGGATGTCAATTAGACTTTCTTGTTCTGGAAAAACAGTTAGCTGATCTGAGCAGAACATACTATTCTGCCCTAGTAGGGCAGCAAAATGGTTTGGAGAGAACAACGTTCCGTATTCTACGAGGAAACAGATTTTGTTCACTCATTCTGCCCTAGTAGGGCAGAAAAGTGGTTTTGCTCGAGTGTGGATCGGATGTCAATGAGACTTTCCTGTTCTGGAAAAACAGTTAGCTGATCTGAGCAGAACAAACGATTCTGCCCTGGTAGGGCAGCAAAATGGTTCGAAGAGAACAACGTTCCGTATCCTACGAGAAAACAGATTTTGTTTACTCATTCTGCCCTAGTAGGGCAGAAAAGTGGTGTGAACAGAACCTCGTTCCGTTTCCTATGAAAACAAAGATTTTGTTCACTCATTCTGGCCCAGTAGGGCAGAAAAGTGGTTTTGCTCGAGTGTGGATCGGATGTCGATTAGACTTTCCTGTTCTGGAAAAACACTTAGCTGATCTGAGCAGAACAAACTATTCTGCCCTAGTAGGGCAGCAAAAAGGTTTGGAGAGAACAACGTTCCGTATCCTACGAGGAAACCGATTTTGTTCACTCATTCTGGCCTAGTAGGACAGAAAAATGGTTTTGCTCGAGTGTGGATCGGATGTCAATGAGACTTTCCTGTTCTGGAAAAACAGTTGCTGATCTGAGCAGAACAAACGATTCTGCCCTAGTAGGGCAGAAAAGTGGTTTTGCTTAAGTGTGGATTGGATGTCAATTAGACTTTCTTGTTCTGGAAAAACAGTTAGCTGATCTGAGCAGAACATACTATTCTGCCCTAGTAGGGCAGCAAAATGGTTTGGAGAGAACAACGTTCCGTATTCTACGAGGAAACAGATTTTGTTCACTCATTCTGCCCTAGTAGGGCAGAAAAGTGGTTTTGCTCGAGTGTGGATCGGATGTCAATGAGACTTTCCTGTTCTGGAAAAACAGTTAGCTGATCTGAGCAGAACAAACGATTCTGCCCTGGTAGGGCAGCAAAATGGTTCGAAGAGAACAACGTTCCGTATCCTACGAGAAAACAGATTTTGTTTACTCATTCTGCCCTAGTAGGGCAGAAAAGTGGTGTGAACAGAACCTCGTTCCGTTTCCTATGAAAACAAATATTTTGTTCACTCATTCTGGCCCAGTAGGGCAGAAAAGTGGTTTTGCTCGAGTGTGGATCGGATGTCGATTAGACTTTCCTGTTCTGGAAAAACACTTAGCTGATCTGAGCAGAACAAACTATTCTGCCCTAGTAGGGCAGCAAAAAGGTTTGGAGAGAACAACGTTCCGTATCCTACGAGGAAACCGATTTTTTTCACTCATTCTGGCCTAGTAGGACAGAAAAATGGTTTTGCTCGAGTGTGGATCGGATGTCGATGATACTTTCCTGTTCTGGAAAAACAGTTAGCTGATCTGAGCAGAACAAACTATTCTGCCCTAGTAGGGCAGAAAAGTGGTTTTGCTCGAGTGTGGATCGGATGTCGATGAGACTTTCCTGTTCTGGAAAAAACAGTTAGCTGATCTGAGCAGAACAAACGATTCTGCCCTAGTAGGGCAGCAAAATGGTTCGAAGAGAACAACGTTCCGTATCCTACGAGGAAACAAATTTTGTTCACTCATTCTGCCCTAGTAGGGCAGAAAAGTGGTTTTGCTCGAGTGTGGATCGGATGTCAATGAGACTTTCCTGTTCTGGAAAAACAGTTAGCTGATCTGAGCAGAACAAACGATTCTGCCCTAGTAGGGCAGCAAAATGGTTCGGAGAGAACAACGTTCCGTATCCTACGAGGAAACAGATTTTGTTCACTCATTCTGCCCTAGTAGGGCAGAAAAGTGGTTTTGCTCAAGTGTGGATCGGATGTCAATGAGACTTTCCTGTTCTGGAAAAAACAGTTGCTGATCTGAGCAGAACAAACGATTCTGCCCTAGTAGGGCAGAAAGTGGTTTTGCTTAAGTGTGGATTGGATGTCAATTAGACTTTCTTGTTCTGGAAAAACAGTTAGCTGATCTGAGCAGAACAAACTATTCTGCCCTAGTAGGGCAGCAAAATGGTTTGGAGAGAACAACGTTCCGTATTCTACGAGGAAACAGATTTTGTTCACTCATTCTGCCCTAGTAGGGCAGAAAAGTGGTTTTGCTCGAGTGTGGATCGGATGTCAATGAGACTTTCCTGTTCTGGAAAAACAGTTAGCTGATCTGAGCAGAACAAACGATTCTGCCCTGGTAGGGCAGCAAAATGGTTCGAAGAGAACAACGTTCCGTATCCTACGAGAAAACAGATTTTGTTTACTCATTCTGCCCTAGTAGGGCAGAAAAGTGGTGTGAACAGAACCTCGTTCCGTTTCCTATGAAAACAAAGATTTTGTTCACTCATTCTGGCCCAGTAGGGCAGAAAAGTGGTTTTGCTCGAGTGTGGATCGGATGTCGATTAGACTTTCCTGTTCTGGAAAAACACTTAGCTGATCTGAGCAGAACAAACTATTCTGCCCTAGTAGGGCAGCAAAAAGGTTTGGAGAGAACAACGTTCCGTATCCTACGAGGAAACCGATTTTGTTCACTCATTCTGGCCTAGTAGGACAGAAAAATGGTTTTGCTCGAGTGTGGATCGGATGTCGATGATACTTTCCTGTTCTGGAAAAACAGTTAGCTGATCTGAGCAGAACAAACTATTCTGCCCTAGTAGGGCAGAAAAGTGGTTTTGCTCGAGTGTGGATCAGATGTCGATGAGACTTTCCTGTTCTGGAAAAACAGTAAGCAAACTATTCTGCCCTAGTAGGGCAGCAAAATGGTCCGGAGAGAACAACGTTCCGTATCCTACGAGGAAACAGATTTTGTTCACTCATTCTGCCCTAGTAGGGCAGAAAAGTGGTTTTGCTCGAGTGTGGATCGGATGTCAATGAGACTTTCCTGTTCTGGAAAAACAGTTAGCTGATCTGAGCAGAACAAACGATTCTGCCCTAGTAGGGCAGCAAAATGGTTCGAAGAGGACAACGTTCCGTATCCTACGAGGAAACAAATTTTGTTCACTCATTCTGCCCTAGTAGGGCAGAAAAGTGGTTTTGCTCAAGTGTGGATCGGATGTCAATGAGACTTTCCTGTTCTGGAAAAACAGTTAGCTGATCTGAGCAGAACAAACGATTCTGCCCTAGTAGGGCAGCAAAATGGTTCGAAGAGAACAACGTTCCGTATCCTACGAGGAAACAGATTTTGTTCGCTCATTCTGCCCTAGTAGGGCAGAAAAGTGGTTTTGCTCGAGTGTGGATCGGATGTCGATGAGACTTTCCTGTTCTGGAAAAACAGTTAGCTGATCTGAGCAGAACCAACTATTCTGCCCTAGTAGGGCAGCAAAATGGTTTGGAGAGAACAACGTTCCGTATCCTACGAGGAAACCGATTTTGTTCACTCATTCTGGCCTATTAGGACAGAAAAATGGTTTTGCTAGAGTGTGGATCGGATGTCGATGATACTTTAAAGTTCTGGAAAAACAGTTAGCTGATCTGAGCAGAACAAACTATTCTGCCCTAGTAGGGCAGAAAAGTGGTTTTGCTAGAGTGTGGATCGGATGTCGATGATATTTTAATGTTCTGGAAAAACAGTTAGCTGATCTGAGCAGAACAAACTATTCTGCCCTAGTAGGGCAGAAAAGTGGTTTTGCTCGAGTGTGGATCGGATGTCAATGAGACTTTCCTGTTCTGGAAAAACAGTTAGCTGATCTAAGCAGAACAAACGATTCTGCCCTAGTAGGGCAGCAAAATGGTTCGGAGAGAACAACGTTCCGTATCCTACGAGGAAACAGATTTTGTTCACTCATTCTGCCCTAGTAGGGCAGAAAAGTGGTTTTTGCTCAAGTGTGGATCGGATGTCAATGAGACTTTCCTGTTCTGGAAAAACAGTTAGCTGATCTGAGCAGAACAAACGATTCTGCCCTAGTAGGGCAGAAAAGTGGTTTTGCTTAAGTGTGGATTGGATGTCAATTAGACTTTCTTGTTCTGGAAAAACAGTTAGCTGATCTGAGCAGAACAAACTATTCTGCCCTAGTAGGGCAGCAAAATGGTTTGGAGAGAACAACGTTCCGTATCCTACGAGGAAACAGATTTTGTTCACTCATTCTGCCCTAGTAGGGCAGAAAAGTGGTTTTGCTCGAGTGTGGATCGGATGTCAATGAGACTTTCCTGTTCTGGAAAAACAGTTAGCTGATCTGAGCAGAACAAACGATTCTGCCCTGGTAGGGCAGCAAAATGGTTCGAAGAGAACAACGTTCCGTATCCTACGAGAAAACAGATTTTGTTTACTCATTCTGCCCTAGTAGGGCAGAAAAGTGGTGTGAACAGAACCTCGTTTCGTTTCCTATGAAAACAAAGATTTTGTTCACTCATTCTGGCCCAGTAGGGCAGAAAAGTGGTTTTTCTCGAGTGTGGATCGGATGTCGATTAGACTTTCCTGTTCTGGAAAAACACTTAGCTGATCTGAGCAGAACAAACTATTCTGCCCTAGTAGGGCAGCAAAAAGGTTTGGAGAGAACAACGTTCCGTATCCTACGAGGAAACCGATTTTGTTCACTCATTCTGGCCTAGTAGGACATAGAAATGGTTTTGCTCGAGTGTGGATCGGATGTCGATGATACTTTCCTGTTCTGGAAAAACAGTTAGCTGATCTGAGCAGAACAAACTATTCTGCCCTAGTAGGGCAGAAAAGTGGTTTTGCTCGAGTGTGGATCGGATGTCGATGAGACTTTCCTGTTCTGGAAAAACAGTAAGCAAACTATTCTGCCCTAGTAGGGCAGCAAAATGGTCCGGAGAGAACAACGTTCCGTATCCTACGAGGAAACAGATTTTGTTCACTCATTCTGCCCTAGTAGGGCAGAAAAGTGGTTTTGCTCGAGTGTGGATCGGATGTCAATGAGACTTTCCTGTTCTGGAAAAACAGTTAGCTGATCTGAGCAGAACAAACGATTCTGCCCTAGTAGGGCAGCAAAATGGTTAGGAGAGAACAACGTTCCGTATCCTACGAGGAAACAAATTTTGTTCACTCATTCTGGCCTAGTAGGACATAAAAGTGGTTTTGCTCGAGTGTGGATCGGATGTCGATGATACTTTCCTGTTCTGGAAAAACAGTTAGCTGATCTGAGCAGAACAAACTATTCCGCCCTAGTAGGGCAGAAAAGTGGTTTTGCTTAAGTGTGGATTGGATGTCGATTAGACTTTCTTGTTCTGGAAAAACAGTTAGCTGATCTGAGCAGAACCAACTATTCTGCCCTAGTAGGGCAGCAAAATGGTTTGGAGAGAACAACGTTCCGTATCCTACGAGGAAACCGATTTTGTTCACTCATTCTGGCCTATTAGGACAGAAAAATGGTTTTGCTAGAGTGTGGATCGGATGTCGATGATACTTTAATGTTCTGGAAAAACAGTTAGCTGATCTGAGCAGAACAAACTATTCTGCCCTAGTAGGGCAGAAAAGTGGTTTTGCTCGAGTGTGGATCGGATGTCGATGATACTTTCCTGTTCTGGAAAAACAGTTAGCAAACTATTCTGCCCTAGTAGGGCAGCAAAATGGTTCGGAGAGAACAACGTTCTGTATCCTACGAGGAAACATATTTTGTTCACTCATTCTGCCCTAGTAGGGCAGAAAAGTGGTTTTGCTCGAGTGTGGATCGGATGTCAATGAGACTTTCCTGTTCGGGAAAAACAGTTAGCTGATCTGAGCAGAACAAACGATTCTGCCCTAGTAGGGCAGAAACTGGTGTGAACAGAACCTCGTTTCGTTTCCTATGAAAACAAAGAGTTTGTTCACTCATTCTGCCCTAGTAGGGCAGAAAAGTGGTTTTGCTCGAGTGTGGATCGGATGTCAATGAGACTTTCCTGTTCTGGAAAAACAGTTAGCTGATCTGAGCAGAACAAACGATTCTGCCCTAGTAGGGCAGAAACTGGTGTGAACAGAACCTCGTTTCGTTTCCTATGAAAACAAAGAGTTTGTTCACTCATTCTGCCCTAGTAGGGCAGAAAAGTGGTTTTGCTCGAGTGTGGATCGGATGTCAATGAGACTTTCCTGTTCTGGAAAAACAATTAGCTGATCTGAGCAGAACAAACGATTCTGCCCTAGTAGGGCAGAAACTGGTGTGAACAGAACCTCGTTCCGTTTCCTATGAAAACAAAGAGTTTGTTCACTCATTCTGGCCTAGTAGGACAGAAAATTGGTTTTGCTCGAGTGTGGATCGGATGTCGATGATACTTTCCTGTTCTGGAAAAACAGTTAGCTGATCTGAGCAGAACAAACTAATCTGCCCTAGTAGGGCAGAAAAGTGGTTTTGCTTAAGTGTGGATTGGATGTCGATTAGACTTTCTTGTTCTGGAAAAACAGTTAGCTGATTTGAGCAAAACAAACTATTCTGCCCTAGTAGGGCAGCAAAATGGTTCGGAGAGAACAACGTTCCGTATCCTACGAGGAAACAGATTTTGTTCACTCATTCTGCCCTAGTAGGGCAGAAAAGTGGTTTTGCTCGAGTGTGGATCGGATGTCAATGAGACTTTCCTGTTCTGGAAAAACAGTTAGCTGATCTGAGCAGAACAAACGATTCTGCCCTAGTAGGGCAGCAAAATGGTTCGAAGAAAACAACGTTCCGTATCCTACGAGGAAACAGATTTTGTTCACTCATTCTGCCCTAGTAGGCTAGAAAAGTGGTTTTGCTCGAGTGTGGATCGGATGTCGATGAGACTTTCCTGTTCTGGAAAAACAGTTAGCAAACTATTCTGCCCTAGTAGGGCAGCAAAATGGTTCGGAGAGAACAGCGTTCCGTATCCTACGAGAAAACAGATTTTGTTCACTCATTCTGCCCTAGTAGGGCAGAAAAGTGGTTTTGCTCGAGTGTGGATCGGATGTCAATGAGACTTTCCTGTTCTGGAAAAACAGTTAGCTGATCTGAGCAGAACAAACGATTCTGCCCTAGTAGGGCAGAAAAGTGGTTTTGCTCGAGTGTGGATCGGATGTCGATGAGACTTTCCTGTTCTGGAAAAACAGTTAGCAAACTATTCTGCCCTAGTAGGGCAGCAAAATGGTTCGGAGAGAACAACGTTCTGTATCCTACGAGGAAACAGATTTTGTTCACTCATTCTGCCCTAGTAGGGCAGAAAAGTGGTTTTGCTCGAGTGTGGATCGGATGTCAATGAGACTTTCCTGTTCTGGAAAAACAGTTAGCTGATCTGAGCAGAACAAACTATTCTGCCCTAGTAGGGCAGCAAAATGGTTCGAAGAGAACAACGTTTCGTATCCTACGAGGAAACATATTTTGTTCACTCATTCTGCCCTAGTAGGGCAGGAAAGTGGTTTTGCTCGAGTGTGGATCGGATGTCAATGAGACTTTCCTGTTCTGGAAAAACAGTTAGCTGATCTGAGCAGAACAAACGATTCTGCCCTAGTAGGGCAGCAAAATGGTTCGAAGAGAACAACGTTCCGTATCCTACGAGGAAACAGATTTTGTTCACTCATTCTGCCCTAGTAGGGCAGAAAAGTGGTTTTGCTCAAGTGTGGATTGGATGTCAATGAGACTTTCCTGTTCTGGAAAAACAGTTAGCTGATCTGAGCAGAACAAACGATCTGCCCTGGTAGGGCAGCAAAATGGTTTGGAGAGAACAACGTTCCGTATCCTACGAGGAAACAGATTTTGTTCACTCATTCTGCCTAGTAGGGCAGAAAAGTGGTTTTGCTAGAGTGTGGATCGGATGTCGATGATACTTTAATGTTCTGGAAAAACAGTTAGCTGATCTGAGCAGAACAAACTATTCTGCCCTAGTAGGGCAGAAAAGTGGTTTTGCTCGAGTGTGGATCGGATGTCAATGAGACTTTCCTGTTCTGGAAAAACAGTTAGCTGATCTGAGCAGAACAAACGATTCTGCCCTAGTAGGGCAGCAAAATGGTTCGGAGAGAACAACGTTCCGTATCCTACGAGGAAACAGATTTTGTTCACTCATTCTGCCCTAGTAGGGCAGAAAAGTGGTTTTTGCTCAAGTGTGGATCGGATGTCAATGAGACTTTCCTGTTCTGGAAAAACAGTTAGCTGATCTGAGCAGAACAAACGATTCTGCCCTAGTAGGGCAGAAAAGTGGTTTTGCTTAAGTGTGGATTGGATGTCAATTAGACTTTCTTGTTCTGGAAAAACAGTTAGCTGATCTGAGCAGAACAAACTATTCTGCCCTAGTAGGGCAGCAAAATGGTTTGGAGAGAACAACGTTCCGTATCCTACGAGGAAACAGATTTTGTTCACTCATTCTGCCCTAGTAGGGCAGAAAAGTGGTTTTGCTCGAGTGTGGATCGGATGTCAATGAGACTTTCCTGTTCTGGAAAAACAGTTAGCTGATCTGAGCAGAACAAACGATTCTGCCCTGGTAGGGCAGCAAAATGGTTCGAAGAGAACAACGTTCCGTATCCTACGAGAAAACAGATTTTGTTTACTCATTCTGCCCTAGTAGGGCAGAAAAGTGGTGTGAACAGAACCTCGTTTCGTTTCCTATGAAAACAAAGATTTTGTTCACTCATTCTGGCCCAGTAGGGCAGAAAAGTGGTTTTGCTCGAGTGTGGATCGGATGTCGATTAGACTTTCCTGTTCTGGAAAAACACTTAGCTGATCTGAGCAGAACAAACTATTCTGCCCTAGTAGGGCAGCAAAAAGGTTTGGAGAGAACAACGTTCCGTATCCTACGAGGAAACCGATTTTGTTCACTCATTCTGGCCTAGTAGGACAGAGAAATGGTTTTGCTCGAGTGTGGATCGGATGTCGATGATACTTTCCTGTTCTGGAAAAACAGTTAGCTGATCTGAGCAGAACAAACTATTCTGCCCTAGTAGGGCAGAAAAGTGGTTTTGCTCGAGTGTGGATCGGATGTCGATGAGACTTTCCTGTTCTGGAAAAACAGTAAGCAAACTATTCTGCCCTAGTAGGGCAGCAAAATGGTCCGGAGAGAACAACGTTCCGTATCCTACGAGGAAACAGATTTTGTTCACTCATTCTGCCCTAGTAGGGCAGAAAAGTGGTTTTGCTCGAGTGTGGATCGGATGTCAATGAGACTTTCCTGTTCTGGAAAAACAGTTAGCTGATCTGAGCAGAACAAACGATTCTGCCTAGTAGGGCAGCAAAATGGTTAGGAGAGAACAACGTTCCGTATCCTACGAGGAAACAAATTTTGTTCACTCATTCTGGCCTAGTAGGACAGAAAAGTGGTTTTGCTCGAGTGTGGATCGGATGTCGATGATACTTTCCTGTTCTGGAAAAACAGTTAGCTGATCTGAGCAGAACAAACTATTCCGCCCTAGTAGGGCAGAAAAGTGGTTTTGCTTAAGTGTGGATTGGATGTCGATTAGACTTTCTTGTTCTGGAAAAACAGTTAGCTGATCTGAGCAGAACCAACTATTCTGCCCTAGTAGGGCAGCAAAATGGTTTGGAGAGAACAACGTTCCGTATCCTACGAGGAAACCGATTTTGTTCACTCATTCTGGCCTATTAGGACAGAAAAATGGTTTTGCTAGAGTGTGGATCGGATGTCGATGATACTTTAATGTTCTGGAAAAACAGTTAGCTGATCTGAGCAGAACAAACTATTCTGCCCTAGTAGGGCAGAAAAGTGGTTTTGCTCAAGTGTGGATTGGATGTCAATGAGACTTTCCTGTTCTGGAAAAACAGTTAGCTGATCTGAGCAGAACAAACGATTCTGCCCTGGTAGGGCAGCAAAATGGTTTGGAGAGAACAACGTTCCGTATCCTACGAGGAAACCGATTTTGTTCACTCATTCTGGCCTAGTAGGACAGAGAAATGGTTTTGCTCGAGTGTGGATCGGATGTCGATGATACTTTCCTGTTCTGGAAAAACAGTTAGCTGATCTGAGCAGAACAAACTATTCTGCCCTAGTAGGGCAGAAAAGTGGTTTTGCTCGAGTGTGGATCGGATGTCGATGAGACCTTCCTGTTCTGGAAAAACAGTAAGCAAACTATTCTGCCCTAGTAGGGCAGCAAAATGGTCGGAGAGAACAACGTTCCGTATCCTACGAGGAAACAGATTTTGTTCACTCATTCTGCCCTAGTAGGGCAGAAAAGTGGTTTTGCTCGAGTGTGGATCGGATGTCAATGAGACTTTCCTGTTCTGGAAAAACAGTTAGCTGATCTGAGCAGAACAAACGATTCTGCCCTAGTAGGGCAGCAAAATGGTTAGGAGAGAACAACGTTCCGTATCCTACGAGGAAACAAATTTTGTTCACTCATTCTGGCCTAGTAGGACAGAAAAGTGGTTTTGCTCGAGTGTGGATCGGATGTCGATGATACTTTCCTGTTCTGGAAAAACAGTTAGCTGATCTGAGCAGAACAAACTATTCCGCCCTAGTAGGGCAGAAAAGTGGTTTTGCTTAAGTGTGGATTGGATGTCGATTAGACTTTCTTGTTCTGGAAAAACAGTTAGCTGATCTGAGCAGAACCAACTATTCTGCCCTAGTAGGGCAGCAAAATGGTTTGGAGAGAACAACGTTCCGTATCCTACGAGGAAACCGATTTTGTTCACTCATTCTGGCCTATTAGGACAGAAAAATGGTTTTGCTAGAGTGTGGATCGGATGTCGATGATACTTTAATGTTCTGGAAAAACAGTTAGCTGATCTGAGCAGAACAAACTATTCTGCCCTAGTAGGGCAGAAAAGTGGTTTTGCTCGAGTGTGGATCGGATGTCGATGATACTTTCCTGTTCTGGAAAAACAGTTAGCAAACTATTCTGCCCTAGTAGGGCAGCAAAATGGTTCGGAGAGAACAACGTTCTGTATCCTACGAGGAAACAGATTTTGTTCACTCATTCTGCCCTAGTAGGGCAGAAAAGTGGTTTTGCTCGAGTGTGGATCGGATGTCAATGAGACTTTCCTGTTCTGGAAAAACAGTTAGCTGATCTGAGCAGAACAAACGATTCTGCCCTAGTAGGGCAGAAACTGGTGTGAACAGAACCTCGTTTCGTTTCCTATGAAAACAAAGAGTTTGTTCACTCATTCTGCCCTAGTAGGGCAGAAAAGTGGTTTTGCTCAAGTGTGGATTGGATGTCAATGAGACTTTCCTGTTCTGGAAAAACAGTTAGCTGATCTGAGCAGAACAAACGATTCTGCCCTGGTAGGGCAGCAAAATGGTTTGGAGAGAACAACGTTCCGTATCCTACGAGGAAACCGATTTTGTTCACTCATTCTGGCCTAGTAGGACAGAGAAATGGTTTTGCTCGAGTGTGGATCGGATGTCGATGATACTTTCCTGTTCTGGAAAAACAGTTAGCTGATCTGAGCAGAACAAACTATTCTGCCCTAGTAGGGCAGAAAAGTGGTTTTGCTCGAGTGTGGATCGGATGTCGATGAGACCTTCCTGTTCTGGAAAAACAGTAAGCAAACTATTCTGCCCTAGTAGGGCAGCAAAATGGTCCGGAGAGAACAACGTTCCGTATCCTACGAGGAA
This sequence comes from Litoditis marina, assembly GCA_964036275.1. NCBI lineage: Eukaryota > Metazoa > Nematoda > Chromadorea > Rhabditida > Rhabditidae > Litoditis > Litoditis marina. Next base: position 12,001 of record CAXIWQ010000001.1, read on the forward strand.
ACAGATTTTGTTCACTCATTCTGCCCTAGTAGGGCAGAAAAGTGGTTTTGCTCGAGTGTGGATCGGATGTCAATGAGACTTTCCTGTTCTGGAAAAACAGTTAGCTGATCTGAGCAGAACAAACGATTCTGCCCTAGTAGGGCAGCAAAATGGTTAGGAGAGAACAACGTTCCGTATCCTACGAGGAAACAAATTTTGTTCACTCATTCTGGCCTAGTAGGACAGAAAAGTGGTTTTGCTCGAGTGTGGATCGGATGTCGATGATACTTTCCTGTTCTGGAAAAACAGTTAGCTGATCTGAGCAGAACAAACTATTCCGCCCTAGTAGGGCAGAAAAGTGGTTTTGCTTAAGTGTGGATTGGATGTCGATTAGACTTTCTTGTTCTGGAAAAACAGTTAGCTGATCTGAGCAGAACCAACTATTCTGCCCTAGTAGGGCAGCAAAATGGTTTGGAGAGAACAACGTTCCGTATCCTACGAGGAAACCGATTTTGTTCACTCATTCTGGCCTATTAGGACAGAAAAATGGTTTTGCTAGAGTGTGGATCGGATGTCGATGATACTTTAATGTTCTGGAAAAACAGTTAGCTGATCTGAGCAGAACAAACTATTCTGCCCTAGTAGGGCAGAAAAGTGGTTTTGCTCGAGTGTGGATCGGATGTCGATGATACTTTCCTGTTCTGGAAAAACAGTTAGCAAACTATTCTGCCCTAGTAGGGCAGCAAAATGGTTCGGAGAGAACAACGTTCTGTATCCTACGAGGAAACAGATTTTGTTCACTCATTCTGCCCTAGTAGGGCAGAAAAGTGGTTTTGCTCGAGTGTGGATCGGATGTCAATGAGACTTTCCTGTTCTGGAAAAACAGTTAGCTGATCTGAGCAGAACAAACGATTCTGCCCTAGTAGGGCAGAAACTGGTGTGAACAGAACCTCGTTTCGTTTCCTATGAAAACAAAGAGTTTGTTCACTCATTCTGCCCTAGTAGGGCAGAAAAGTGGTTTTGCTCGAGTGTGGATCGGATGTCAATGAGACTTTCCTGTTCTGGAAAAACAGTTAGCTGATCTGAGCAGAACAAACGATTCTGCCCTAGTAGGGCAGAAACTGGTGTGAACAGAACCTCGTTTCGTTTCCTATGAAAACAAAGAGTTTGTTCACTCATTCTGCCCTAGTAGGGCAGAAAAGTGGTTTTGCTCGAGTGTGGATCGGATGTCAATGAGACTTTCCTGTTCTGGAAAAACAATTAGCTGATCTGAGCAGAACAAACGATTCTGCCCTAGTAGGGCAGAAACTGGTGCGAACAGAACCTCGTTCCGTTTCCTATGAAAACAAAGAGTTTGTTCACTCATTCTGGCCTAGTAGGACATAAAATTGGTTTTGCTCGAGTGTGGATCGGATGTCGATGATACTTTCCTGTTCTGGAAAAACAGTTAGCTGATCTGAGCAGAACAAACTATTCCGCCCTAGTAGGGCAGAAAAGTGGTTTTGCTTAAGTGTGGATTGGATGTCGATTAGACTTTCTTGTTCTGGAAAAACAGTTAGCTGATCTGAGCAGAACCAACTATTCTGCCCTAGTAGGGCAGCAAAATGGTTTGGAGAGAACAACGTTCCGTATCCTACGAGGAAACCGATTTTGTTCACTCATTCTGGCCTATTAGGACAGAAAAATGGTTTTGCTAGAGTGTGGATCGGATGTCGATGATACTTTAATGTTCTGGAAAAACAGTTAGCTGATCTGAGCAGAACAAACTATTCTGCCCTAGTAGGGCAGAAAAGTGGTTTTGCTCGAGTGTGGATCGGATGTCGATGATACTTTCCTGTTCTGGAAAAACAGTTAGCAAACTATTCTGCCCTAGTAGGGCAGCAAAATGGTTCGGAGAGAACAACGTTCTGTATCCTACAAGGAAACAGATTTTGTTCACTCATTCTGCCCTAGTAGGGCAGAAAAGTGGTTTTGCTCGAGTGTGGATCGGATGTCAATGAGACTTTCCTGTTCTGGAAAAACAGTTAGCTGATCTGAGCAGAACAAACGATTCTGCCCTAGTAGGGCAGAAACTGGTGTGAACAGAACCTCGTTTCGTTTCCTATGAAAACAAAGAGTTTGTTCACTCATTCTGCCCTAGTAGGGCAGAAAAGTGGTTTTGCTCGAGTGTGGATCGGATGTCAATGAGACTTTCCTGTTCTGGAAAAACAGTTAGCTGATCTGAGCAGAACAAACGATTCTGCCCTAGTAGGGCAGAAACTGGTGTGAACAGAACCTCGTTTCGTTTCCTATGAAAACAAAGAGTTTGTTCACTCATTCTGCCCTAGTAGGGCAGAAAAGTGGTTTTGCTCGAGTGTGGATCGGATGTCAATGAGACTTTCCTGTTCTGGAAAAACAATTAGCTGATCTGAGCAGAACAAACGATTCTGCCCTAGTAGGGCAGAAACTGGTGTGAACAGAACCTCGTTCCGTTTCCTATGAAAACAAAGAGTTTGTTCACTCATTCTGGCCTAGTAGGACAGAAAATTGGTTTTGCTCGAGTGTGGATCGGATGTCGATGATACTTTCCTGTTCTGGAAAAACAGTTAGCTGATCTGAGCAGAACAAACTAATCTGCCCTAGTAGGGCAGAAAAGTGGTTTTGCTTAAGTGTGGATTGGATGTCGATTAGACTTTCTTGTTCTGGAAAAACAGTTAGCTGATTTGAGCAGAACAAACTATTCTGCCCTAGTAGGGCAGCAAAATGGTTCGGAGAGAACAACGTTCCGTATCCTACGAGGAAACAGATTTTGTTCACTCATTCTGCCCTAGTAGGGCAGAAAAGTGGTTTTGCTCGAGTGTGGATCGGATGTCAATGAGACTTTCCTGTTCTGGAAAAACAGTTAGCTGATCTGAGCAGAACAAACGATTCTGCCCTAGTAGGGCAGCAAAATGGTTCGAAGAAAACAACGTTCCGTATCCTACGAGGAAACAGATTTTGTTCACTCATTCTGCCCTAGTAGGCTAGAAAAGTGGTTTTGCTCGAGTGTGGATCGGATGTCGATGAGACTTTCCTGTTCTGGAAAAACAGTTAGCAAACTATTCTGCCCTAGTAGGGCAGCAAAATGGTTCGGAGAGAACAGCGTTCCGTATCCTACGAGAAAACAGATTTTGTTCACTCATTCTGCCCTAGTAGGGCAGAAAAGTGGTTTTGCTCGAGTGTGGATCGGATGTCAATGAGACTTTCCTGTTCTGGAAAAACAGTTAGCTGATCTGATCAGAACAAACGATTCTGCCCTAGTAGGGCAGAAAAGTGGTTTTGCTCGAGTGTGGATCGGATGTCGATGAGACTTTCCTGTTCTGGAAAAACAGTTAGCAAACTATTCTGCCCTAGTAGGGCAGCAAAATGGTTCGGAGAGAACAACGTTCTGTATCCTACGAGGAAACAGATTTTGTTCACTCATTCTGCCCTAGTAGGGCAGAAAAGTGGTTTTGCTCGAGTGTGGATCGGATGTCAATGAGACTTTCCTGTTCTGGAAAAACAGTTAGCTGATCTGAGCAGAACAAACGATTCTGCCCTAGTAGGGCAGAAACTGGTGTGAACAGAACCTCGTTTCGTTTCCTATGAAAACAAAGAGTTTGTTCACTCATTCTGCCCTAGTAGGGCAGAAAAGTGGTTTTGCTCGAGTGTGGATCGGATGTCAATGAGACTTTCCTGTTCTGGAACAACAGTTAGCTGATCTGAGCAGAACAAACGATTCTGCCCTAGTAGGGCAGCAAAATGGTTCGGAGAGAACAACGTTCCGTATCCTACAAGGAAACAGATTTTGTTCACTCATTCTGCCCTAGTAGGGCAGAAAAGTGGTTTTGCTCGAGTGTGGATCGGATGTCAATGAGACTTTCCTGTTCTGGAAAAACAGTTAGCTGATCTGAGCAGAACAAACGATTCTGCCCTAGTAGGGCAGCAAAATGGTTCGGAGAGAACAACGTTCCGTATCCTACGAGGAAACAGATTTTGTTCACTCATTCTGGCCTAGTAGGACAGAAAAGTGGTTTTGCTCGAGTGTGGATCGGATGTCGATGATACTTTCCTGTTCTGGAAAAACAGTTAGCTGATCTGAGCAGAACAAACTAATCTGCCCTAGTAGGGCAGAAAAGTGGTTTTGCTTAAGTGTGGGTTGGATGTCGATTAGACTTTCTTGTTCTGGAGAAACAGTTAGCTGATCTGAGCAGAACAAACTATTCTGCCCTAGTAGGGCAGCAAAATGGTTCGGAGAGAACAACGTTCCGTATCCTACGAGGAAACAGATTTTGTTTACTCATTCTGCCCTAGTAGGGCAGAAAAGTGGTTTTGCTCGAGTGTGGATCGGATGTCAATGAGACTTTCCTGTTCTGGAAAAACAGTTAGCTGATCTGAGCAGAACAAACGATTCTGCCCTAGTAGGGCAGCAAAATGGTTCGAAGAAAACAACGTTCCGTATCCTACGAGGAAACAGATTTTGTTCACTCATTCTGCCCTAGTAGGGCAGAAAAGTGGTTTTGCTCGAGTGTGGATCGGATGTCGATGAGACTTTCCTGTTCTGGAAAAACAGTTAGCAAACTATTCTGCCCTAGTAGGGCAGCAAAATGGTTCGGAGAGAACAGCGTTTCGTATCCTACGAGAAAACAGATTTTGTTCACTCATTCTGCCCTAGTAGGGCAGAAAAGTGGTTTTGCTCGAGTGTGGATCGGATGTCAATGAGACTTTCCTGTTCTGGAAAAACAGTTAGCTGATCTGAGCAGAACAAACGATTCTGCCCTAGTAGGGCAGAAACCGGTGTGAACAGAACCTCGTTCCGTTCCCTATGAAAACAAAGAGTTTGCTCACTCATTCTGCCCTAGTAGGGCAGAAAAGTGGTTTTGCTCGAGTGTGGATCGGATGTCAATGAGACTTTCCTGTTCTGGAAAAACAGTTAGCTGATCTGAGCAGAGCAAACGATTCTGCCCTAGTAGGGCGGCAAAATGGTTCGGAGAGAACAACGTTCCTTATCCTACGAGGAAACAGATTTTGTTCACTCATTCTGCCCTAGTAGGGCAGAAAAGTGGTTTTGCTCGAGTGTGGATCGGATGTCGATGAGACTTTCCTGTTCTGGAAAAACAGTTAGCAAACTATTCTGCCCTAGTAGGGCAGCAAAATGGTTCGGAGAGAACAGCGTTCCGTATCCTACGAGAAAACAGATTTTGTTCACTCATTCTGCCCTAGTAGGGCAGAAAAGTGGTTTTGCTCGAGTGTGGATCGGATGTCAATGAGACTTTCCTGTTCTGGAAAAACAGTTAGCTGATCTGAGCAGAACAAACGATTCTGCCCTAGTAGGGCAGAAAAGTGGTTTTGCTCGAGTGTGGATCGGATGTCGATGAGACTTTCCTGTTCTGGAAAAACAGTTAGCAAACTATTCTGCCCTAGTAGGGCAGCAAAATGGTTCGGAGAGAACAACGTTCTGTATCCTACGAGGAAACAGATTTTGTTCACTCATTCTGCCCTAGTAGGGCAGAAAAGTGGTTTTGCTCGAGTGTGGATCGGATGTCAATGAGACTTTCCTGTTCTGGAAAAACAGTTAGCTGATCTGAGCAGAACAAACGATTCTGCCCTAGTAGGGCAGAAACTGGTGTGAACAGAACCTCGTTTCGTTTCCTATGAAAACAAAGAGTTTGTTCACTCATTCTGCCCTAGTAGGGCAGAAAAGTGGTTTTGCTCGAGTGTGGATCGGATGTCAATGAGACTTTCCTGTTCTGGAAAAACAGTTAGCTGATCTGAGCAGAACAAACGATTCTGCCCTAGTAGGGCAGCAAAATGGTTCGGAGAGAACAACGTTCCGTATCCTACGAGGAAACAGATTTTGTTCACTCATTCTGGCCTAGTAGGACAGAAAAGTGGTTTTGCTCGAGTGTGGATCGGATGTCGATGATACTTTCCTGTTCTGGAAAAACAGTTAGCTGATCTGAGCAGAACAAACTAATCTGCCCTAGTAGGGCAGAAAAGTGGTTTTGCTTAAGTGTGGGTTGGATGTCGATTAGACTTTCTTGTTCTGGAGAAACAGTTAGCTGATCTGAGCAGAACAAACTATTCTGCCCTAGTAGGGCAGCAAAATGGTTCGGAGAGAACAACGTTCCGTATCCTACGAGGAAACAGATTTTGTTTACTCATTCTGCCCTAGTAGGGCAGAAAAGTGGTTTTGCTCGAGTGTGGATCGGATGTCAATGAGACTTTCCTGTTCTGGAAAAACAGTTAGCTGATCTGAGCAGAACAAACGATTCTGCCCTAGTAGGGCAGCAAAATGGTTCGAAGAAAACAACGTTCCGTATCCTACGAGGAAACAGATTTTGTTCACTCATTCTGCCCTAGTAGGGCAGAAAAGTGGTTTTGCTCGAGTGTGGATCGGATGTCGATGAGACTTTCCTGTTCTGGAAAAACAGTTAGCAAACTATTCTGCCCTAGTAGGGCAGCAAAATGGTTCGGAGAGAACAGCGTTTCGTATCCTACGAGAAAACAGATTTTGTTCACTCATTCTGCCCTAGTAGGGCAGAAAAGTGGTTTTGCTCGAGTGTGGATCGGATGTCAATGAGACTTTCCTGTTTTGGAAAAACAGTTAGCTGATCTGAGCAGAACAAACGATTCTGCCCTAGTAGGGCAGAAACCGGTGTGAACAGAACCTCGTTCCGTTTCCTATGAAAACAAAGAGTTTGCTCACTCATTCTGCCCTAGTAGGGCAGAAAAGTGGTTTTGCTCGAGTGTGGATCGGATGTCAATAAGACTTTCCTGTTCTGGAAAAACAGTTAGCAAACTATTCTGCCCTAGTAGGGCAGCAAAATGGTTCGGAGAGAACAGCGTTCCGTATCCTACGAGAAAACAGATTTTGTTCACTCATTCTGCCCTAGTAGGGCAGAAAAGTGGTTTTGCTCGAGTGTGGATCGGATGTCAATGAGACTTTCCTGTTCTGGAAAAACAGTTAGCTGATCTGAGCAGAACAAACGATTCTGCCCTAGTAGGGCAGAAAAGTGGTTTTGCTCGAGTGTGGATCGGATGTCGATGAGACTTTCCTGTTCTGGAAAAACAGTTAGCAAACTATTCTGCCCTAGTAGGGCAGCAAAATGGTTCGGAGAGAACAACGTTCTGTATCCTACGAGGAAACAGATTTTGTTCACTCATTCTGCCCTAGTAGTTTCGTGCCATCTCACTCATTTGGAACTCGAATAAAGAGTCTGGCAACAATAAACAGTTCTATGGTGGTTCAGTGGTATGAAAAAGTGAGTATGGCCGAGATCTTTTACCTTAACAACGGAATGCAAGGTAATAACGACAAGGAAACAGACTAGACGTTGCGCCACACCTTTGTGGTTCGTCGACAGCATTATATGTACAACAAAACACCTTTATGGTCATTTTATAGTTTTCAAAGAGTACAAAAAACGCGTTGTGGGCCGATATTTATGACTCACGTGATATAACAAACAACAGAAACAAAGTCTGGCAAGACAACACAACATTGGCAATTTGCACTCGCTAAGTAGGTCAGGTCCTACTATTAGTCACTATCTAACCGATAGAAAGTTGATCGCTGGTTAAACCCGCCACTATAGGACTATTGAAATCAATACCAGTGGCAATGTACAACCCTGTCTACCATTCTGAGATCGCAACAACGAGACAACAATCGCTAGTAATATATTCGCCGAAAACAACAACAATCGCCGAGAATACAATCATAGTAATCGCACAATAAAATCGCTGGACACAATACTGTGTTACCCTCATAATCTTCGCCTCCCAATCATCGCCAATCATTTACCGAAAACTATATAAAATGAGTCTATTTTAGTGCACCGTTTTAGATAAGAAGAATTAGATTTAGATAATTAGTATTTTGGGGGAAATATCAATAAGTTCCAATACTCGCATTCGCATTAAACATCGCCAACAATTCTCGCTCTCCTAAAATTCGCCGCCCATCCATTATTCCGGTGATCGATAAATTTTAGGCCAGACAGCTCTAATTTTCTCGAATTGCGTGCACGCGAAAGGCGCTAAGAGGGCGCAAACACAAGTCGCGTCAAGCGCGTCGCCGTAATCGCCGGAGAGCTAAATCGTAAAGAAAGAAAGTGGTCGCAATAGTCGCGACATTCCCCCGAGAACACTAAGAATTGCTTATATGAGAAAATAGTGGTGCACTAAAAACAGACTTACTCATCAGGTTCTTCAGCGGCATCGTCGTCCTTCTTAGGCTTGTCCTCCGTCAGCTCATCTAGACGATCGCGGTGTAGATCCGACGGACACACACTCGAGTGGTGGCTCCCTTCTACGGAACAATGATGACAGCGGCGTGCCGTACCAAACATGGATCGACACGGGGGTGGATGTGCCTTGGCCAAGCAGACGATGCACAATCCTTTCTTGCGCAGGATGGCGACCCTCTTCCCAACTCGGTTCACCCTCCAGCACTGATCATGATACAGATGGTCGGTGCTCTCACAAAATACACAGATAGGAAGGCTTGGTCGTTCCGACGACACCATGCGTCGCTTCGCGGGGGTCCTATTGTCCTTGTTGGGAGTCCGGAACGTTCGATTGCTGGGGGCGGACCACTTCGAACAGGATGGACCATCGCTGTCCTCGCAGATACGATCACAAACCTGAATGACCCAGAATCAATAACACCTTGCGCTCCCCATTCATTTACCATTAGTGCAGTAGTCATCCTCTCACTCGGACTACTACACCCTCCCCCTCGCAAAAGTTCTTCCCATGGTCCTTATGTTACCAACATTCGCTCACACTCGCTGAATTATACTCCCGATTTTCACCTGCTACTATACTCACCCTTTTTAGATCGGCTCTCATCGCGTTCATCTTGACTTCGGCTTCATGATCAGACGATGCCATATATCGCATTACGGACTCCTGACGTTGTGCTACACCTTGTACGGAGTCCATAATGGCTTGTTGTCCCTCCTCAATCCGTCGAATCGCTGCGTGTATCTCTGCCAACTCCTCCTGGGTCAGGCATACGAGCCCTTCACCTTCTCGCAAGAGAGCCTGAAATGATTGCCATACAAATTGATCGCTTGCCAGAATTTACAATAAATTTCATACATACATATAACTACTCACATTCTAATAAACAAAAATAAACTAAATATACTAAATAAACAATACATGCTCATACACATGACTCGCTATTCGCTTTCCTCCTCGCTCTCCTCCTTGTATGTCTTCCCATCTTTTGCTTTTCGTTTGGGGTTGACTCTCACTCTTTCCAACTCCACTCTCTGATCTATCGTAACATTAGGATCTGCTCTTATTTCCATAGGAATCAAATGATTGACCGATCGCTTTGCTATTTTTCCCGTTACTGTTTTCACTGAAATAGTTCTCACTGCCCCATCTTGACCTGGGTGCAATTCCACTACCAGCGCTAACTTCCACTGCCCTCTCTTCATTTGTTCGTCGACCACTAACACTATCTCCCCTATTGTTGGTGTTGCTTCTGCGTGTGCCTTCGCTCTCGCCAGTTTTTGCCTGTCTCTCAACTCATTCAAATATTGCTCACTCCACACCTTCCAGAAACTGTTCAACCTATGATTCGCAGCCATCATCCAAGAGCAAACTTGTTCCTTGGTCTCAAGAACACTTATCTCAAACTCCTTATCCTTATCTTTCAATACCACACTATTCACAATTGGCAGCGACGCATTGATCAATAAATCGCTTGGCGTAATGGCTACAATATCGCTAGAGTCGTTACTGTTCGCGGAAATTGGTCTATTGTTCAAAACATTCTCTACTTCACACAACAACGTTTCCAGCTCACGAAAGGACAATTTCACGTTCCTAGCAGCCTTATACAGACAGTTCTTGGTGAGTCCTACCATTCTCTCGTACACGCCTCCTTTCCAAGGACTCAGTGGAGTGATGAAGCGCCACTCTACTCGCTTAGACAACAAAAACTCCTCTACCTCGCTAGACTCGGCTACGTCACTCAATCCTGCATTCACTACTATCTCACCAAGTTGAAAAGTTTTCGCGTTATCTGATGTGATCGAATTTGGAATTCCACGTCTCGCAAAAAATCGCCGCAAGGATGCAATAAACTCCATGGTGGAATTGCTTGACACTAGTTCAAGATGTACTGCGCGTGTAGACAAACAAGTAATAACATGAATCCACACTTTCTGATCGCACTCTTGACTCAAATGACTAGTTTTCACTGCAAACGGTCCAGCATAATCTACCCCACAATGTTCAAAGGGCCGACTACGTGTCACTCTCTCGCATGGAAGTTGTGGGTTAATCGGATACGCAAAAGGTCTTCCGTTGAGTCGTTTGCAAGTCACACACGCCCGTAGAATTTTCGCGACGTGATGTTTGCCTCCGAAAACCCAAAACTTCCTCCTCACACATGCTAATGTCATCTCCTTACCTCCATGCATACATTCTCGATGAGAATTCCAAATTATCATTGCAGTCAACGGGTGGTTTTTCACCAACAACATGGGCTGTCTCGCATTCTCGCTCAACTCAGAGTTACCTAATCTCCCTCGAAATCTCAAAACTCCAACTTCGTCGTACCATAAATCAGATCTCGGACGTATTTTCGCTACTCTGTCTAGTCTACCTTCGCGCTGATGTTCCCTCACTACCATCTGTTCAGATAGGTTCAACTCTCTCACATTACTCTGGTGATTAGCAAAATCGACTAATTCAGGAATACTCTCACTCAGTCTAGCCTTGCTCGCGTCATTAACTTTTTTGTAGACCTTCTCTGCGATAAACTTCGTGACTAGACGGGTTATCCGTAACAATTTCTCGTACGAATTAGTCTTCTCGAAAGGAATCACAGATTTATGATCAGAAATTGTCACAACGTTTGCTCTCACCTCTTCTGCAATCACATCCTCCACTCCCTCAAGTTCTCGATTAACACTCCACTCCTCGCTTTCCCAGTCTCTCTCGTTTTTGATAAACCATTCCGGCCCTTCCCACCAGATATGATCATTCAATTCACTTGCTGTCACACCTCGCGTTATACAGTCAGCTGGGTTTTGGGCCGATTGAACATAATGAAGTTTTGACTCGATACCGTTCCGCTTCCACTCCTCTCGTATACTCTGAATCTCTCTCACTCTATTGTTCGCAAAAACCTTGAGCTGATGTTTTGAGAATATCCAATATAACGCTGGTTGCGAATCACAAAACAAATCAACATGATCTATCTCCATATCTAGTTGTCCCAACAAATATCTAGCCAGGCGTATAGCCACTATACAACCTGTCAACTCCAAACGCGGCATTGATGCTTTTGCAGTCGGATTCACTCTCGCTTTTGCCATTACAAGTCTGGATTGTATAGAACCATCGCTAAATCGCGTCCGTAGATATGCACACGCACCTAACGCTTTCTCTGACGCGTCTGAAAACACTGCTAGAGAATATTTCGCGCCTGATTGCCTTGTAGTTGTTGATCTAGGCACAGAAATATTTGCAAGGTTGATATCTCGAACTAAATCTCTCCACTCCTCGCGCTGATTTTCACTCAATAGTTCATCCCAATTTTTCCCTTCTCTCCACAACTGACTCATGAATAGTTTCGCTCGTATGAGAACTGGTGAAAGTAAACCTAAAGGATCAAACGTACTCGCTGTCGCACTCAGAACTTCCCTTTTACAGACTTTCCCACTCTCGCTCAGTTTTGGTTGTATGACCAACGTGTCGTCCACCGTGTTCCACATGATTCCGAGTAACTTGCTGTTAACTACATCCTTTGTTCTGTCCTTCTCCGGAATTTTGGACATGACATCTACTGCATTTGACGAAAATTCGCGCAGATTCATTCGCATACCGTCAAAAATCTCTTTCGTGGATACATAGCTATCATACACCTCACACTCTTTCTCACAGCCTACTGCCAGATTATCCACATACAAATTCTTTGACAAAGACGCAGTCAATATTTTGTCGCTCCGTTTCAAGTTATGAATAATAGTCGCAGCCAGCAAAAATGGGGATGAAGTGAAGTTACTCCGAAAGGTACTCGCGCATATCGTAATTTACGGATATTATCTGCCGACGGAGGTAGATTTGGATTTTTCAGCCAAAGTATCCTTTGCAGCATCGCGATCGCATTCTTGCAGGCGAACCTGATGAAATGCTTTCTCAATATCTGACAATACCAAAATCTATGTGTCTCGCTCTCAAAATAACTCTGTAATATCGGGTAGAATAGTTGGTCCTGCATGCAACGCCTCATTCAGTGAAATTTGCCCTGACATTTGTGCCGACGCGTCTAGAACAATGCGCACTTTCGTAGTGTTGCTACCCGGTTTTACTACCGCCTGATGAGGGATATAGAAAACTACTTCTCCCGTGGGTTTCGCTCGGGCATTCTTCCAAAATACCATTTCAACTGCTCTCGAAAAATCGCGTCATATTTTTCCCAAAGGTCTGATTTCGCGCTAATGAGCGGACCAAAGATTCCAGACGTTTTTTTCGCTAAAGGATAGTTATCAGAAATGAATGGATGATTATTCTTGTAGGGAAATCGCACATATGAATATCCATCTCTCTCACAAATAGTTCGTTGAAATATTTTACTACTCCTTCATCAATTTCGTATCCAGATTTGGATCTGGGTCGTCGCTTATCCCTAGCGCTTCAAAAATCCCACAGTCGGTCATAGTCAACTATCCTGTATTCGCAATTACTACTTCTGGTTGATTCTCGCAACTTTTCACTCCTGAAATAACTGGACCAAAAAGTGTTGATATCGCTGTTAGTCAAGAAGGTAACGTGAGCGCCGGGGTATTCCAGTCAACTAATCTCCAAAATTGATCTATTCCTATCAGCACATCTGGATCCACTCTCGCACTCTCGCAATACTTGAAACTAGGATAAATTTGCTGTACTGCTTCCCTGTCGCAGTTCGATAATGACGAGACACAATAGGGAGAAGTAATCATATCTTGCGTATTACAACAAATATTCGCTGCATGCCCGGTGTCCGCTCAGTAATTGTAAAGAAACTAGATTTGAATCAACTACTCGCCGATGACCACCCATTCCTATCACAGTAATATTCCTTGACAATTTTGTTTCCAGTCCCAATTCACTCGCTAGGCTACTCTTTACGAACGACGATTGAGAACCAGTATCAAACATTATTGCGACCTCTCTCTCTTCACCTGTATTCACGTTAACCGCAATAGCAAAACGCTGTCATCAGAAGTGGAGAGTTCCTTCGATAATTGGTCTCGACGTTATTCACAGCTATCTCACTACTATTCACACTCGCATTGATCTCACAGTATCAATATCTTGAATAGGCGGAAAAGAGTTCTTGCTACAGGTTTATCTTTTCTCTCGCTCACATTCGTCGCTCCACTCGTTTTATGACGATCTATTGTTGCTTCGGTAAACCGAAAAGGAGACTGATTTTGCGCTGTCACACCGCCATTCATTTGCACTGCGTTACTGAACTGCTGCTGAACTGGAGGATACCAAACCCCGTTCTGTTGATAATTGCTCGCGAAACCGACGAATTGTTGAGTTTCCCTGTTGTCTACCTCTGTGTTCCCCTGTGCATTGCCTCGCACGTACCCTGAATTCCCTCTCATTCCATTTTCAATTGCTGATTTGAAACACAAGGAAATATGATGTTTCTTCTCGCATGATGTACATCCTGGCTTCGAACATTCCGGTGCTGAATGTCCTGGCCTCAAACAATTAAAACCAAGTTCATGTTTCTCGCTCTCTCCAATCTAGATCTCGTGTCGCCGTATTCGATACAATTCTGCCCATTATGACCTGGACGCTGACAAAACCAACACAAAGACCTCGACTTACCTTGTTGTGTCCTCCTCTGCTTCGTCCTTGCTGCTGCTGCTCCCTCTGTCGATCCCTGTTGTGGCTGCCAACGTAGTGGTTGTGAATGCTGCCTCTGTATTACTTCTCTCTCGCACAGAAAACTCACTCTCTCTTCCTCCCTAATGAAATCACGAATGTATCCATCAAGTCAGACACCTTCACTTGTTTCCATCTTTATGTCCCTTCGCGCAACTTCTCTGAGAAGTTCCGTAGGAAACCTATCCTTGATTGCTATCTTGGTTGCCACATCCTCGCACGTTTCATAAGAAGACAGCTGAGTCACAATGCTACGAACTTGCAAGAAGATTTGCTTCATCGAATGAACGTCGTTAGATGCTCTACCCAAAGCTGTTAACTTCCTGTGCAGAGTTTCCAGAATCTCAAGCTCGTCCTCGTAGTTTTCCTTCAAGATCGCATGCTGTCTTGTAATTGCTCGCTGTGGGTTCAATAGCCTCGATAACTAATGCAGCTTCGCCTTTGACCAGAGACTTCAGATGAAGCATTTTGTCCAAATCGTTAAGCTCAAGGTTGTTATGTATTGCCGCATTGAACAATGCCCAAAACGCGCGGAACTTATTGATGTCACCGGAAAAAACTTGCAACTCAATAGCAGGTTACACGCCATTGATCGATTTCCTTGTTGAATGGTTGCCGCTTGTTGAGGACTCGCTGACTTCCATCATGTACACTCCCCGAATCAAACTACCACACCACTCATACTCGCATTAACTTCGTTCACCTCCAAGTCATCCAAAAATTGTCAATCTCCATTTCCTATCACTCAGCAATGCTACAGCCTCGTTCGCCTCACTCAGCAAGTCGAAATAATTACCACTCTCCACCTGATTTACAATAGCCTTTTCCGCTTCTTCCCTGTCCGCCTCACTCGCTATGCGCTGCACATGTTCCAACGCACTAGAATACCTTTTCTCTGCATCCGTAATCACTTTCTCAACTTGCCTCGCCCATTTTTCAATCGCTCTCCCCTTTCTCCTAGCTTCCTTCTCACTCATACTACCATCATCATTGTTGAACTCCGTAGCATACTTGCTGTTCACGTCACTCACTACCATAGTCAAAGCCTTGGTCGCGTGTGATATCGATCCCTTGTATGCAGGTATCGATAACATAATTAACCTCTAATAGTCAACGATGTACACTAGTGTCACGTATGTCACTACTCACAGTATATCTGTATGCTATCACAGTTTAAGGTACCAAAAACAAATCCTAAAATTTAAAGATTGCTTCAGATTACGGTAACCAATCCTGATTCAGGTTCGCACGCGACGCGACCGCTCGCGTCACTCACTACACGCGCCGTCTCACTCGCCGCTCCGCTCACTATCTCAAAATGGTTCACTCCAACGGAAATGTTCAATACACAAAGAAATTAGTATTTGAATACAGACCATAATACACTAATAGTCATGCACACACAATACCTTGGCTCTTCTAATTTTACTCTCTGTTTTCCACTTCCCTTTTTGTTCTCCACTCTGTCCCCTCTGTAGTCATGTTATATCACAGGAGTCGATTCCCTCTATAATACCCTTTTGAATCGCGCTCAAAACAACCCTATCACAAGAGTCGATTCACCTCTTTGATACAACGCTCTACACAAATCGAACGATTAGCTTTCCAATACCAAAAACTAGTCATCGTGCACAGTTTCTTCACTATTCGTTGCCGGTTCAAAATACTTGAAACACAGCAAGAACAAAAATATTCCGAGTTCTCTTGCGGCGGCAAGAAATATTTTTCAGAAAAGCACTTGTAACTGACCTTACTATGTTTATTAGTCAAAACCCATTGAAGTGTCAATCGTTGTACTGTAGTCATATATATGCTCATTCAATGTTCACCTTACTGTTCATCATGTTTCGATTCGTGTTTTCATATTGCTCAAATTCATTTGGTTTTTATTCATTTTTCGTTCTCTCTATGTATCTCACATGCTTGCATGTAAATAAACCAATCAAAAAAACGACGTCGCAGGACATGACTAACTCCCTGACTCGTTTACATTGATCTTATGATCCTTAGCTGACAATTCTTAGTCGCTTTCACTCACACGCTCGACGATTTTCGTTACGCCATTTCGCTCCTAATGTTCACCCGCTCGACGATTTCCGTTACGCCATTCCGCTCCTAATATTCACCCGCTCGACGATTTCCGTTACGCCATTCCGCTCTAATATCACCCGCTCGACGATTTCCGTTACGCATTCCGCTCCTAATATTCACCCGCTCGACGAATTCCGTTACGCCATTCCGCTCCTAATATATGCTCCTCGCGTTCCGCTCCTATCTATCACCTCACATTTTGCGCAGTTAGTTCATGATTCATGTCAGTAAAAATTTCACTTCAGAAGACAGCTGACAACCTCTCGCTCACATATATCCAACTTTCGCTCACACTCAAGGATTGATGTACAAATGTTGCGCAACATTCACTATGCCTGAGCTCCGATCCATCAACAATCGGTACTGGGTGACGCACGTTACGTCAATGTAGCTTCACATAGGGTCCCCCTTCCTATGCTCCTTTCTCACTAGTGAGAATGAAAAAAAAAACAGCAAGAATTTCGCGCTCTCCACGTAAAAACTCGTTTCAGTCACGTTACTGCTTCTGTATATGATAGGCTACGTGTATCATATACTATTAGTGTACGACAAATTAATTACGATTAGTCATTGATGAAAGTTGACTGCCTCGTGTCCGGCTTTCTTACGTAAGAACAATGCTCAAAATTATTCTCACTCGCTCCTCTGATTCCTTGATTATTCGCAAAAGTTAGGTTCAGATCACTAGAAATCGCTCACTGCTTCAAGGAGAAGCTAAACTATTGAAAAAAAAAGGAGAAAATTGTTTCTAGTACTCACTCGTGGCATTAGTCTCTCTCTCACACAGTCCAATCACTAAGTGTACAAGTACGACAGGATCGTAAAATACCCAGAGGTATCCCGAGGTAAATATCCAGAATTATCCCGAGGTAAAATATCCAGAGTTATGCAGTAAAAATAGTATATGCAGAGTGAGATATAACCTCTCACATCAATCCTTCTCGCACACAACAATTCTCGCACACAACTTCTCAACAATTCCTCAATAATTTACAGTCCACCTCTCACACAATACTACTGTCGCACAGTACTACTCTCTCTCATTCTCGCAAGTTCAATCCTCACGGTGTTAATCCAAATTTAGCACTATCGCACTCCAATGCACAAGACTGAGTATTCGTTTGTTGTTTTACCTACGAGCGACTGTCGCTTCCTTATAGCCAAAACACTACCTAGTCTTGATACCACAATCACTATAATAAAGGATCACACTTCCCTCAAGTATATCACATTGTTATAAACAACAATTCCCTCCTTCACTCCCTCTTTCTCTCGCCATGTTTATATATTTGTAGTTATCTTACCTTCCTGAAACCTATCGCATAGCTCGCTTCGCTGCGTAAGAACATACTACACAATATAATCGCCGAATTAAACATTCGCGGTGAACTGTTGGAATAACACAATGTTTTTCCATCTGTCACCTACTACTCATCGGCATTACCTAATACCGCCAAACATTTTCACTCTCGCTCGTATAATATATTCTATCCAACCTGTTCGAACTCTCCCTCCTCCATCGTTACATCTTCACTCGGCCCATTCTTCCCTTCTCCTGCTGCTGCTCACCGGCCGCCTCAGTTCCAACTTCCTGTGCCCCCTGAATCGGTAGAACATAGTATCACATTAATCACATCTCACGACAGTTATTTCCTACACTCTTGCGCCTATTGGCTCGCTCACTTTGTGGCACCCAAATCGTATTTTTGCTGGCACCCAAAATCGTATTTTTGCTGGCACCCAAAATCGTATTTTGCTGGCACCCAGAATCGTATTTTTGCGCGCTACAACTTTTGGATCGCCTATTGAATTCCGTCCAGCTGATAACCTTGCAAACGTTGCTCCTGAATTCCAGATGCTGACTAACTCTTGCTATCAATTGTCGAAAGTGAAAACCACGTGAGTCCAGTCTATACTATATCAATCCGTAACAACTCACCTCGCCTGTCTCCACCTCTCCAGTTCCTTGCTGCTCCTCTGCTGGCTGTCTCAACTGGTTTGCCTCCATTGGAAGTCCGCATCCTGAACATTTTCACAATAATTCTCAATTCACACAATTACAATCACAATTTTCGCACTCCGTACTTTCCGTAAAAGTTCGCTGATTCGTTGATCGCTTCTGTTTACTCACGCGTAATGGTTCCATCGGGGGGAGTCCCATCCGATGCAGAATATCATGCTCCTCGATCGTATTGATGTTTGCCTTTCTCGCCATCTTATTCTGTTTTCCAGACGTCATATCGTTCACGTTCCAAGCTGAAACACCTTGCATAAATACATGATTTATATTTACCACTTGGCACGGTAATCGCAAACATCACAGAATATGAATATATCACACAGAAGAGACTATCGGAACATCACAGACGTATATATAGGATATTCAGATCACAAATGAATACGTTCGCTGATTTAAAAACATACTACTAGATCTTTTCGAATTGTTAAACGATTTCGCAATTTTGGGCGCCCCCAATTTGAATTCCCTCGCAATCGATTAGTCCTCTTTTTCGCGCTCTTATTCTCATTGGGTCACAATTTCTCCTCAGTTCGCGTTTCCAAATTTACTTTATCGCATTCGGCCGATGCTCCATTTCGTGCCATCTCACTCATTTGGAACTCGAATAAAGAGTCTGGCAACAATAAACAGTTCTATGGTGTTCATGGTATGAAAAAGTGAGTATGGCCGAGATCTTTTACCTTAACAACGGAATGCAAGGTAATAACGACAAGGAAACAGACTAGACGTTGCGCCACACCTTTGTGGTTCGTCGACAGCATTATATGTACAACAAAACACCTTTATGGTCATTTATAGTTTTCAAAGAGTACAAAAAACGCGTTGTGGGCCGATATTTATGACTCACGTGATATAACAAACAACAGAAACAAAGTCTGGGCAAGACAACACAACATTGGCAATTTGCACTCGCTCAGTAGGTCAGGTCCTACTATTAGTCACTATCTAACCGATAGAAAGTTGATCGCTGGTTAAACCCGCCACTATAGGACTATTGAAATCAATACCAGTGGCAATGTACAACCCTGTCTACCATTCTGAGATCGCAACAACGAGACAACAATCGCTAGTAATATATTCGCCGAAACAACAACAATCGCCGAGAATACAATCATAGTAATCGCACAATAAAATCGCTGGACACAATACTGTGTTACCCTCATAATCTTCGCCTCCCAATCATCGCCAATCATTTACCGAAAACTATATAAAATGAGTCTATTTTAGTGCACCGTTTTAGATAAGAAGAATTAGATTTAGATAATTAGTATTTTGGGGAAATATCAATAAGTTCCAATACTCGCATTCGCATTAAACATCGCCAACAATTCTCGCTCTCCTAAAATTCGCCGCCATCCATTATTCCGGTGATCGATAAATTTTAGGCCAGACAGCTCTAATTTTCTCGAATTGCGTGCACGCGAAAGGCGCTAAGAGGGCGCAAACACAAGTCGCGTCAAGCGCGTCGCGTAATCGCCGGAGAGCTAAATCGTAAAGAAAGAAAGTGTCGCAATAGTCGCGACAAGTAGGGCAGAAAAGTGGTTTTGCTCGAGTGTGGATCGGATGTCAATGAGACTTTCCTGTTCTGGAAAAACAGTTAGCTGATCTGAGCAGAACAAACGATTCTGCCCTAGTAGGGCAGAAACTGGTGTGAACAGAACCTCGTTTCGTTTCCTATGAAAACAAAGAGTTTGTTCACTCATTCTGCCCTAGTAGGGCAGAAAAGTGGTTTTGCTCGAGTGTGGATCGGATGTCAATGAGACTTTCCTGTTCTGGAAAAACAGTTAGCTGATCTGAGCAGAACAAACTAATCTGCCCTAGTAGGGCAGAAAAGTGGTTTTGCTTAAGTGTGGATTGGATGTCGATTAGACTTTCTTGTTCTGGAGAAACAGTTAGCTGATCTGAGCAGAACAAACTATTCTGCCCTAGTAGGGCAGCAAAATGGTTCGGAGAGAACAACGTTCCGTATCCTACGAGGAAACAGATTTTGTTTACTCATTCTGCCCAGTAGGGCAGAAAAGTGGTTTTGCTCGAGTGTGGATCGGATGTCAATGAGACTTTCCTGTTCTGGAAAAACAGTTAGCTGATCTGAGCAGAACAAACGATTCTGCCCTAGTAGGGCAGCAAAATGGTTCGAAGAAAACAACGTTCCGTATCCTACGAGGAAACAGATTTTGTTCACTCATTCTGCCCTAGTAGGGCAGAAAAGTGGTTTTGCTCGAGTGTGGATCGGATGTCGATGAGACTTTCCTGTTCTGGAAAAACAGTTAGCAAACTATTCTGCCCTAGTAGGGCAGCAAATGGTTCGGAGAGAACAGCGTTTCGTATCCTACGAGAAAACAGATTTTGTTCACTCATTCTGCCCTAGTAGGGCAGAAAAGTGGTTTTGCTCGAGTGTGGATCGGATGTCAATGAGACTTTCCTGTTCTGGAAAAACAGTAGCTGATCTGAGCAGAACAAACGATTCTGCCCTAGTAGGGCAGAAACCGGTGTGAACAGAACCTCGTTCCGTTTCCTATGAAAACAAAGAGTTTGCTCACTCATTCTGCCCTTAGTAGGGCAGAAAAGTGGTTTTGCTCGAGTGTGGATCGGATGTCAATAAGACTTTCCTGTTCTGGAAAAACAGTTAGCTGATCTGAGCAGAGCAAACGATTCTGCCCTAGTAGGGCGGCAAAATGGTTCGGAGAGAACAACGTTCCTTATCCTACGAGGAAACAGATTTTGTTCACTCATTCTGGCCTAGTAGGACAGAAAAGTGGTTTTGCTCGAGTGTGGATTGGATGTCGATGATACTTTCCTGTTCTGGAAAAACAGTTAGCTGATCTGAGCAGAACAAACTACTCTGCCCTAGTAGGGCAGAAAAGTGGTTTTGCTTAAGTGTGGATTGGTTATCGATTAGACTTTCTTGTTCTGGAAAAACAGTTAGCTGATCTGAGCAGAACAAACTATTCTGCCTAGTAGGGCAGCAAAATGGTTCGGAGAGAACAACGTTCCGTATCCTACGAGGAAACAGATTTTGTTCACTCATTCTGCCCTAGTAGGGCAGAAAAGTGGTTTTGCTCGAGTGCGGATCGGATGTCAATGAGACTTTCCTGTTCTGGAAAAACAGTTATCTGATCTGAGCAGAACAAACGATTCTGCCCTAGTAGGGCAGCAAAATGGTTCGAAGAGAACAACGTTCCGTATCCTACGAGGAAACAGATTTTGTTCACTCATTCTGCCATAGTAGGGCAGAAAAGTGGTGTGAACAGAACCTCGTTCCGTTCCTATGAAAACAAAGAGTTTGTTCACTCATTCTGCCCTAGTAGGGCAGAAAAGTGTTTTTGCTCGAGTGTGGATCGGATGTCAATGAGACTGTCCTGTTCTGGAAAAACAGTTAGCTGATCTGAGCAGAACAAACGATTCTGCCCTAGTAGGGCAGCAAAATGGTTCGGAGAGAACAACGTTCCGTATCCTACGAGGAAACAGATTTTGTTCACTCATTCTGCCTAGTAGGGCAGAAAAGTGGTTTTGCTCGAGTGCGGATCGGATGTCAATGAGACTTTCCTGTTCTGGAAAAACAGTTAGCTGATCTGAGCAGAACAAACGATTCTGCCCTAGTAGGGCAGCAAAATGGTTCGAAGAGAACAACGTTCCGTATCCTACGAGGAAACAGATTTTGTTCACTCATTCTGCCATAGTAGGGCAGAAAAGTGGTGTGAACAGAACCTCGTTCCGTTTCCTATAAAAACAAAGATTTTGTTCACTCATTCTGGCCCAGTAGGGCAGAAAAGTGGTTTTGCTCGAGTGTGGATCGGATGTCGATTAGACTTTCCTGTTCTGGAAAAACACTTAGCTGATCTGAGCAGAACAAACTATTCTGCCCTAGTAGGGCAGCAAAATGGTTTGGAGAGAACAACGTTCCGTATCCTACGAGGAAACCGATTTTGTTCACTCATTCTGGCCTAGTAGGACAGAAAAATGGTTTTGCTCGAGTGTGGATCGGATGTCGATGATACTTTCCTGTTCTGGAAAAACAGTTAGCTGATCTGAGCAGAACAAACTATTCTGCCCTAGTAGGGCAGAAAAGTGGTTTTGCTCGAGTGTGGATCGGATGTCGATGAGACTTTCCTGTTCTGGAAAAACAGTAAGCACACTATTCTGCCCTAGTAGGGCAGCAAAATGGTTCGGAGAGAACAACGTTCCGTATCCTACGAGGAAACAGATTTTGTTCACTCATTCTGCCCTAGTAGGGCAGAAAAGTGGTTTTGCTCGAGTGTGGATCGGATGTCAATGACACTTTCCTGTTCTGGAAAAACAGTTAGCTGATCTGAGCAGAACAAACGATTTTGCCCTAGTAGGGCAGAAACTGGTGTGAACAGAACCTCGTTCCGTTTCCTATGAAAACAAAGAGTTTGTTCACTCATTCTGCCCTAGTAAGGCAGAAAAGTGGTTTTGCTCGAGTGTGGATCGGATGTCAATGAGACTTTCCTGTTCTGGAAAAACAGTTAGCTGATCTGAGCAGAACAAACGATTCTGCCCTAGTAGGGCAGCAAAATGGTTCGGAGAGAACAACGTTCCGTATCCTACGAGGAAACAGATTTTTTTCACTCATTCTGGCCTAGTAGGACAGAAAAGTGGTTTTGCTCGAGTGTGGATCGGATGTCGATGATACTTTCCTGTTCTGGAAAAACAGTTAGCTGATCTGAGCAGAACAAACTATTCTGCCCTAGTAGGGCAAGCAAAATGGTTTGGAGAGAACAACGTTCCGTATCCTACGAGGAAACCGATTTTGTTCACTCATTCTGGCCTAGTAGGACAGAAAAATGGTTTTGCTCGAGTGTGGATCGGATGTCGATGATACTTTCCTGTTCTGGAAAAAAGGTTAGCTGATCTGAGCAGAACAAACTATTCTGCCTTAGTAGGGCAGCAAAATGGTTCGGAGAGAACAACGTTCCGTATCCTACGAGGAAACAGATTTTGTTCACTCATTCTGCCCTAGTAGGGCAGAAAAGTGGTTTTGCTCGAGTGTGGATCGGATGTCAATGAGACTTTCCTGTTCTGGAAAAACAGTTAGCTGATCTGAGCAGAACAAACGATTCTGCCCTAGTAGGGCAGAAACTGGTGTGAACAGAACCTCGTTCCGTTTTCTATGAAAACAAAGAGTTTGTTCACTCATTCTGCCCTAGTAGGGCAGAAAAGTGGTTTTGCTCGAGTGTGGATCGAATGACAATGAGACTTTCCTGTTCTGGAAAAACAGTTAGCTGATCTGAGCAGAACAAACGATTCTGCCCTAGTAGGGCAGCAAAATGGTTCGGAGAGAACAACGTTCCGTATCCTACGAGGAAACAGATTTTGTTCACTCATTCTGGCCTAGTAGGACAGAAAAGTGGTTTTGCTCGAGTGTGGATCGGATGTCGATGATACTCTCCTGTTCTGGAAAAACAGTTAGCTGATCTGAGCAGAACAAACTATTCTGCCCTAGTAGGGCAGAAAAGTGGTTTTGCTTAAGTGTGGATTGGATGTCGATTAGACTTTCTTGTTCTGGAGAAACAGTTAGCTGATCTGAGCAGAACAAACTATTCTGCCCTAGTAGGGCAGCAAAATGGTTCGGAGAGAACAACGTTCCGTATCCTACGAGGAAACAGATTTTGTTTACTCATTCTGCCCTAGTAGGGCAGAAAAGTGGTTTTGCTCGAGTGTGGATCGGATGTCAATGAGACTTTCCTGTTCTGGAAAAACAGTTAGCTGATCTGAGCAGAACAAACGATTCTGCCCTAGTAGGGCAGCAAAATGGTTCGAAGAAAACAACGTTCCGTATCCTACGAGGAAACAGATTTTGTTCACTCATTCTGCCCTAGTAGGGCAGAAAAGTGGTTTTGCTCGAGTGTGGATCGGATGTCGATGAGACTTTCCTGTTCTGGAAAAACAGTTAGCAAACTATTCTGCCCTAGTAGGGCAGCAAAATGGTTCGGAGAGAACAGCGTTTCGTATCCTACGAGAAAACAGATTTTGTTCACTCATTCTGCCCTAGTAGGGCAGAAAAGTGGTTTTGCTCGAGTGTGGATCGGATGTCAATGAGACTTTCCTGTTCTGGAAAAACAGTTAGCTGATCTGAGCAGAACAAACGATTCTGCCCTAGTAGGGCAGAAACCGGTGTGAACAGAACCTCGTTCCGTTTCCTATGAAAACAAAGAGTTTGCTCACTCATTCTGCCCTAGTAGGGCAGAAAAGTGGTTTTGCTCGAGTGTGGATCGGATGTCAATAAGACTTTCCTGTTCTGGAAAAACAGTTAGCTGATCTGAGCAGAGCAAACGATTCTGCCCTAGTAGGGCGGCAAAATGGTTCGGAGAGAACAACGTTCCTTATCCTACGAGGAAACAGATTTTGTTCACTCATTCTGGCCTAGTAGGACAGAAAAGTGGTTTTGCTCGAGTGTGGATTGGATGTCGATGATACTTTCCTGTTCTGGAAAAACAGTTAGCTGATCTGAGCAGAACAAACTACTCTGCCCTAGTAGGGCAGAAAAGTGGTTTTGCTTAAGTGTGGATTGGTTATCGATTAGACTTTCTTGTTCTGGAAAAACAGTTAGCTGATCTGAGCAGAACAAACTATTCTGCCCTAGTAGGGCAGCAAAATGGTTCGGAGAGAACAACGTTCCGTATCCTACGAGGAAACAGATTTTGTTCACTCATTCTGCCCTAGTAGGGCAGAAAAGTGGTTTTGCTCGAGTGCGGATCGGATGTCAATGAGACTTTCCTGTTCTGGAAAAACAGTTATCTGATCTGAGCAGAACAAACGATTCTGCCCTAGTAGGGCAGCAAAATGGTTCGAAGAGAACAACGTTCCGTATCCTACGAGGAAACAGATTTTGTTCACTCATTCTGCCATAGTAGGGCAGAATAGTGGTGTGAACAGAACCTCGTTCCGTTTCCTATGAAAACAAAGAGTTTGTTCACTCATTCTGCCCTAGTAGGGCAGAAAAGTGGTTTTGCTCGAGTGTGGATCGGATGTCAATGAGACTGTCCTGTTCTGGAAAAACAGTTAGCTGATCTGAGCAGAACAAACGATTCTGCCCTAGTAGGGCAGCAAAATGGTTCGGAGAGAACAACGTTCCGTATCCTACGAGGAAACAGATTTCGTTCACTCATTCTGCCCTAGTAGGGCAGAAAAGTGGTTTTGCTCGAGTGCGGATCGGATGTCAATGAGACTTTCTGTTCTGGAAAAACAGTTAGCTGATCTGAGCAGAACAACGATTCTGCCCTAGTAGGCAGCAAAATGGTTCGAAGAGAACAACGTTCCGTATCCTACGAGGAAACAGATTTTGTTCACTCATTCTGCCATAGTAGGGCAGAAAAGTGGTTTTGCTCGAGTGTGATCGGATGTCAATGAGACTGTCCTGTTCTGAAAAACAGTTAGCTGATCTGAGCAGAACAAACGATTCTGCCCTAGTAGGGCAGCAAAATGGTTCGGAGAGAACAACGTTCCTTATCCTACGAGGAAACAGATTTTGTTCACTCATTCTGGCCTAGTAGGACAGAAAAGTGGTTTTGCTCGAGTGTGGATTGGATGTCGATGATACTTTCTGTTCTGAAAAACAGTTAGCTGATCTGAGCAGAACAAACTACTCTGCCCTAGTAGGGCAGAAAAGTGGGTTTTGCTTAAGTGTGGATTGGTTATCGATTAGACTTTCTTGTTCTGGAAAAACAGTTAGCTGATCTGAGCAGAACAAACTATTCTGCCCTAGTAGGGCAGCAAATGGTTCGGAGAGAACAACGTTCCGTATCCTACGAGGAAACAGATTTTGTTCACTCATTCTGCCCTAGTAGGGGCAGAAAAGTGGTTTTGCTCGAGTGCGGATCGGATGTCAATGAGACTTTCCTGTTCTGGAAAAACAGTTATCTGATCTGAGCAGAACAAACGATTCTGCCCTAGTAGGGCAGCAAAATGGTTCGAAGAGAACAACGTTCCGTATCCTACGAGGAAACAGATTTTGTTCACTCATTCTGCCATAGTAGGGCAGAAAAGTGGTGTGAACAGAACCTCGTTCCGTTTCCTATGAAAACAAAGAGTTTGTTCACTCATTCTGCCCTAGTAGGGCAGAAAAGTGGTTTTGCTCGAGTGTGGATCGGATGTCAATGAGACTGTCCTGTTCTGGAAAAACAGTTAGCTGATCTGAGCAGAACAACGATTCTGCCCTAGTAGGGCAGCAAAATGGTTCGGAGAGAACAACGTTCCGTATCCTACGAGGAAACAGATTTTGTTCACTCATTCTGCCCTAGTAGGCAGAAAAGTGGTTTTGCTCGAGTGCGGATCGGATGTCAATGAGACTTTCCTGTTCTGGAAAAACAGTTAGCTGATCTGAGCAGAACAAACGATTCTGCCCTAGTAGGGCAGCAAAATGGTTCGAAGAGAACAACGTTCCGTATCCTACGAGGAAACAGATTTTGTTCACTCATTCTGCCATAGTAGGGCAGAAAAGTGGTGTGAACAGAACCTCGTTCCGTTTCTATAAAAACAAAGATTTTGTTCACTCATTCTGGCCCAGTAGGGCAGAAAAGTGGTTTTGCTCGAGTGTGGATCGGATGTCGATTAGACTTTCCTGTTCTGGAAAAACACTTAGCTGATCTGAGCAGAACAAACTATTCTGCCCTAGTAGGGCAGCAAAATGGTTTGGAGAGAACAACGTTCCGTATCCTACGAGGAAACCGATTTTGTTCACTCATTCTGGCCTAGTAGGACAGAAAAAATGGTTTTTGCTCGAGTGTGGATCGGATGTCGATGATACTTTCCTGTTCTGGAAAAACAGTTAGCTGATCTGAGCAGAACAAACTATTCTGCCCTAGTAGGGCAGAAAAGTGGTTTTTGCTCGAGTGTGGATCGGATGTCGATGAGACTTTCCTGTTCTGGAAAAACAGTAAGCACACTATTCTGCCCTAGTAGGGCAGCAAATGGTTCGGAGAGAACAACGTTCCGTATCCTACGAGGAAACAGATTTTGTTCACTCATTCTGCCCTAGTAGGGCAGAAAAGTGGTTTTGCTCGAGTGTGGATCGGATGTCAATGACACTTTCCTGTTCTGGAAAAACAGTTAGCTGATCTGAGCAGAACAAACGATTTTGCCCTAGTAGGGCAGAAACTGGTGTGAACAGAACCTCGTTCCGTTTCCTATGAAAACAAAGAGTTTGTTCACTCATTCTGCCCTAGTAAGGCAGAAAAGTGGTTTTGCTCGAGTGTGGATCGGATGTCAATGAGACTTTCCTGTTCTGGAAAAACAGTTAGCTGATCTGAGCAGAACAAACGATTCTGCCCTAGTAGGGCAGCAAATGGTTCGGAGAGAACAACGTTCCGTATCCTACGAGGAAACAGATTTTTTTCACTCATTCTGGCCTAGTAGGACAGAAAAGTGGTTTTGCTCGAGTGTGGATCGGATGTCGATGATACTTTCCTGTTCTGGAAAAACAGTTAGCTGATCTGAGCAGAACAAACTATTCTGCCCTAGTAGGGCAAGCAAAATGGTTTGGAGAGAACAACGTTCCGTATCCTACGAGGAAACCGATTTTGTTCACTCATTCTGGCCTAGTAGGACAGAAAAATGGTTTTGCTCGAGTGTGGATCGGATGTCGATGATACTTTCCTGTTCTGGAAAAAAGGTTAGCTGATCTGAGCAGAACAAACTATTCTGCCTTAGTAGGGCAGCAAAATGGTTCGGAGAGAACAACGTTCCGTATCCTACGAGGAAACAGATTTTGTTCACTCATTCTGCCCTAGTAGGGCAGAAAAGTGGTTTTGCTCGAGTGTGGATCGGATGTCAATGAGACTTTCCTGTTCTGGAAAAACAGTTAGCTGATCTGAGCAGAACAAACGATTCTGCCCTAGTAGGGCAGAAACTGGTGTGAACAGAACCTCGTTCCGTTTTCTATGAAAACAAAGAGTTTGTTCACTCATTCTGCCCTAGTAGGGCAGAAAAGTGGTTTTGCTCGAGTGTGGATCGAATGACAATGAGACTTTCCTGTTCTGGAAAAACAGTTAGCTGATCTGAGCAGAACAAACGATTCTGCCCTAGTAGGGCAGCAAAATGGTTCGGAGAGAACAACGTTCCGTATCCTACGAGGAAACAGATTTTGTTCACTCATTCTGGCCTAGTAGGACAGAAAAGTGGTTTTGCTCGAGTGTGGATCGGATGTCGATGATACTCTCCTGTTCTGGAAAAACAGTTAGCTGATCTGAGCAGAACAAACTATTCTGCCCTAGTAGGGCAGAAAAGTGGTTTTGCTTAAGTGTGGATTGGATGTCGATTAGACTTTCTTGTTCTGGAGAAACAGTTAGCTGATCTGAGCAGAACAAACTATTCTGCCCTAGTAGGGCAGCAAAATGGTTCGGAGAGAACAACGTTCCGTATCCTACGAGGAAACAGATTTTGTTTACTCATTCTGCCCTAGTAGGGCAGAAAAGTGGTTTTGCTCGAGTGTGGATCGGATGTCAATGAGACTTTCCTGTTCTGGAAAAACAGTTAGCTGATCTGAGCAGAACAAACGATTCTGCCCTAGTAGGGCAGCAAAATGGTTCGAAGAAAACAACGTTCCGTATCCTACGAGGAAACAGATTTTGTTCACTCATTCTGCCCTAGTAGGGCAGAAAAGTGGTTTTGCTCGAGTGTGGATCGGATGTCGATGAGACTTTCCTGTTCTGGAAAAACAGTTAGCAAACTATTCTGCCCTAGTAGGGCAGCAAAATGGTTCGGAGAGAACAGCGTTTCGTATCCTACGAGAAAACAGATTTTGTTCACTCATTCTGCCCTAGTAGGGCAGAAAAGTGGTTTTGCTCGAGTGTGGATCGGATGTCAATGAGACTTTCCTGTTCTGGAAAAACAGTTAGCTGATCTGAGCAGAACAAACGATTCTGCCCTAGTAGGGCAGAAACCGGTGTGAACAGAACCTCGTTCCGTTTCCTATGAAAACAAAGAGTTTGCTCACTCATTCTGCCCTAGTAGGGCAGAAAAGTGGTTTTGCTCGAGTGTGGATCGGATGTCAATAAGACTTTCCTGTTCTGGAAAAACAGTTAGCTGATCTGAGCAGAGCAAACGATTCTGCCCTAGTAGGGCGGCAAAATGGTTCGGAGAGAACAACGTTCCTTATCCTACGAGGAAACAGATTTTGTTCACTCATTCTGGCCTAGTAGGACAGAAAAGTGGTTTTGCTCGAGTGTGGATTGGATGTCGATGATACTTTCCTGTTCTGGAAAAACAGTTAGCTGATCTGAGCAGAACAAACTACTCTGCCCTAGTAGGGCAGAAAAGTGGTTTTGCTTAAGTGTGGATTGGTTATCGATTAGACTTTCTTGTTCTGGAAAAACAGTTAGCTGATCTGAGCAGAACAAACTATTCTGCCCTAGTAGGGCAGCAAAATGGTTCGGAGAGAACAACGTTCCGTATCCTACGAGGAAACAGATTTTGTTCACTCATTCTGCCCTAGTAGGGCAGAAAAGTGGTTTTGCTCGAGTGCGGATCGGATGTCAATGAGACTTTCCTGTTCTGGAAAAACAGTTATCTGATCTGAGCAGAACAAACGATTCTGCCCTAGTAGGGCAGCAAAATGGTTCGAAGAGAACAACGTTCCGTATCCTACGAGGAAACAGATTTTGTTCACTCATTCTGCCATAGTAGGGCAGAATAGTGGTGTGAACAGAACCTCGTTCCGTTTCCTATGAAAACAAAGAGTTTGTTCACTCATTCTGCCCTAGTAGGGCAGAAAAGTGGTTTTGCTCGAGTGTGGATCGGATGTCAATGAGACTGTCCTGTTCTGGAAAAACAGTTAGCTGATCTGAGCAGAACAAACGATTCTGCCCTAGTAGGGCAGCAAAATGGTTCGGAGAGAACAACGTTCCGTATCCTACGAGGAAACAGATTTCGTTCACTCATTCTGCCCTAGTAGGGCAGAAAAGTGGTTTTGCTCGAGTGCGGATCGGATGTCAATGAGACTTTCCTGTTCTGGAAAAACAGTTAGCTGATCTGAGCAGAACAAACGATTCTGCCCTAGTAGGGCAGCAAAATGGTTCGAAGAGAACAACGTTCCGTATCCTACGAGGAAACAGATTTTGTTCACTCATTCTGCCATAGTAGGGCAGAATAGTGGTGTGAACAGAACCTCGTTCCGTTTCCTATGAAAACAAAGAGTTTGTTCACTCATTCTGCCCTAGTAGGGCAGAAAAGTGGTTTTGCTCGAGTGTGGATCGGATGTCAATGAGACTGTCCTGTTCTGGAAAAACAGTTAGCTGATCTGAGCAGAACAAACGATTCTGCCCTAGTAGGGCAGCAAAATGGTTCGGAGAGAACAACGTTCCGTATCCTACGAGGAAACAGATTTTGTTCACTCATTCTGCCCTAGTAGGGCAGAAAAGTGGTTTTGCTCGAGTGCGGATCGGATGTCAATGAGACTTTCCTGTTCTGGAAAAACAGTTAGCTGATCTGAGCAGAACAAACGATTCTGCCCTAGTAGGGCAGCAAAATGGTTCGAAGAGAACAACGTTCCGTATCCTACGAGGAAACAGATTTTGTTCACTCATTCTGCCATAGTAGGGCAGAAAAGTGGTGTGAACAGAACCTCGTTCCGTTTCCTATAAAAACAAAGATTTTGTTCACTCATTCTGGCCCAGTAGGGCAGAAAAGTGGTTTTGCTCGAGTGTGGATCGGATGTCGATTAGACTTTCCTGTTCTGGAAAAACACTTAGCTGATCTGAGCAGAACAAACTATTCTGCCCTAGTAGGGCAGCAACATGGTTTGGAGAGAACAACGTTCCGTATCCTACGAGGAAACCGATTTTGTTCACTCATTCTGGCCTAGTAGGACAGAAAAATGGTTTTGCTCGAGTGTGGATCGGATGTCGATGATACTTTCCTGTTCTGGAAAAACAGTTAGCTGATCTGAGCAGAACAAACTATTCTGCCCTAGTAGGGCAGAAAAGTGGTTTTGCTCGAGTGTGGATCGGATGTCGATGAGACTTTCCTGTTCTGGAAAAACAGTAAGCACACTATTCTGCCCTAGTAGGGCAGCAAAATGGTTCGGAGAGAACAACGTTCCGTATCCTACGAGGAAACAGATTTTGTTCACTCATTCTGCCCTAGTAGGGCAGAAAAGTGGTTTTGCTCGAGTGTGGATCGGATGTCAATGACACTTTCCTGTTCTGGAAAAACAGTTAGCTGATCTGAGCAGAACAAACGATTTTGCCCTAGTAGGGCAGAAACTGGTGTGAACAGAACCTCGTTCCGTTTCCTATGAAAACAAAGAGTTTGTTCACTCATTCTGCCCTAGTAAGGCAGAAAAGTGGTTTTGCTCGAGTGTGGATCGGATGTCAATGAGACTTTCCTGTTCTGGAAAAACAGTTAGCTGATCTGAGCAGAACAAACGATTCTGCCCTAGTAGGGCAGCAAAATGGTTCGGAGAGAACAACGTTCCGTATCCTACGAGGAAACAGATTTTGTTCACTCATTCTGGCCTAGTAGGACAGAAAAGTGGTTTTGCTCGAGTGTGGATCGGATGTCGATGATACTTTCCTGTTCTGGAAAAACAGTTAGCTGATCTGAGCAGAACAAACTATTCTGCCCTAGTAGGGCAAGCAAAATGGTTTGGAGAGAACAACGTTCCGTATCCTACGAGGAAACCGATTTTGTTCACTCATTCTGGCCTAGTAGGACAGAAAAATGGTTTTGCTCGAGTGTGGATCGGATGTCGATGATACTTTCCTGTTCTGGAAAAAAGGTTAGCTGATCTGAGCAGAACAAACTATTCTGCCTTAGTAGGGCAGCAAAATGGTTCGGAGAGAACAACGTTCCGTATCCTACGAGGAAACAGATTTTGTTCACTCATTCTGCCCTAGTAGGGCAGAAAAGTGGTTTTGCTCGAGTGTGGATCGGATGTCAATGAGACTTTCCTGTTCTGGAAAAACAGTTAGCTGATCTGAGCAGAACAAACGATTCTGCCCTAGTAGGGCAGAAACTGGTGTGAACAGAACCTCGTTCCGTTTTCTATGAAAACAAAGAGTTTGTTCACTCATTCTGCCCTAGTAGGGCAGAAAAGTGGTTTTGCTCGAGTGTGGATCGAATGTCAATGAGACTTTCCTGTTCTGGAAAAACAGTTAGCTGATCTGAGCAGAACAAACGATTCTGCCCTAGTAGGGCAGCAAAATGGTTCGGAGAGAACAACGTTCCGTATCCTACGAGGAAACAGATTTTGTTCACTCATTCTGGCCTAGTAGGACAGAAAAGTGGTTTTGCTCGAGTGTGGATCGGATGTCGATGATACTTTCCTGTTCTGGAAAAACAGTTAGCTGATCTGAGCAGAACAAACTATTCTGCCCTAGTAGGGCAGAAAAGTGGTTTTGCTTAAGTGTGGATTGGATGTCGATTAGACTTTCTTGTTCTGGAAAAACAGTTAGCTGATCTGAGCAGAACAAACTATTCTGCCCTAGTAGGGCAGCAAAATGGTTTGGAGAGAACAACGTTCCGTATCCTACGAGGAAACCGATTTTGTTCACTCATTCTGGCCTAGTAGGACAGAAAAATGGTTTTGCTCGAGTGTGGATCGGATGTCGATGATACTTTCCTGTTCTGGAAAAACAGTTAGCTGATCTGAGCAGAACAAACTATTCTGCCCTAGTAGGGCGGAAAAGTGGTTTTGCTCGAGTGTGGATCGGATGTCGATGAGACTTTCCTGTTCTGGAAAAACAGTTAACAAACTAGTCTGCCTTAGTAGGGCAGCAAAATGGTTCGGAGAGAACAACGTTCCGTATCCTACGAGGAAACAGATTTTGTTCACTCATTCTGCCCTAGTAGGGCAGAAAAGTGGTTTTGCTCGAGTGTGGATCGGATGTCGATGATACTTTCCTGTTCTGGAAAAACAGTTAGCTGATCTGAGCAGAACAAACTATTCTGCCCTAGTAGGGCAGAAAAGTGGTTTTGCTCGAGTGTGGATCGGATGTCGATGAGACTTTCCTGTTCTGGAAAAACAGTAAGCACACTATTCTGCCCTAGTAGGGCAGCAAAATGGTTCGGAGAGAACAACGTTCCGTATCCTACGAGGAAACAGATTTTGTTCACTCATTCTGCCCTAGTAGGGCAGAAAAGTGGTTTTGCTCGAGTGTGGATCGGATGTCAATGACACTTTCCTGTTCTGGAAAAACAGTTAGCTGATCTGAGCAGAACAAACGATTTTGCCCTAGTAGGGCAGAAACTGGTGTGAACAGAACCTCGTTCCGTTTCCTATGAAAACAAAGAGTTTGTTCACTCATTCTGCCCTAGTAAGGCAGAAAAGTGGTTTTGCTCGAGTGTGGATCGGATGTCAATGAGACTTTCCTGTTCTGGAAAAACAGTTAGCTGATCTGAGCAGAACAAACGATTCTGCCCTAGTAGGGCAGCAAAATGGTTCGGAGAGAACAACGTTCCGTATCCTACGAGGAAACAGATTTTGTTCACTCATTCTGGCCTAGTAGGACAGAAAAGTGGTTTTGCTCGAGTGTGGATCGGATGTCGATGATACTTTCCTGTTCTGGAAAAACAGTTAGCTGATCTGAGCAGAACAAACTATTCTGCCCTAGTAGGGCAAGCAAAATGGTTTGGAGAGAACAACGTTCCGTATCCTACGAGGAAACCGATTTTGTTCACTCATTCTGGCCTAGTAGGACAGAAAAATGGTTTTGCTCGAGTGTGGATCGGATGTCGATGATACTTTCCTGTTCTGGAAAAAAGGTTAGCTGATCTGAGCAGAACAAACTATTCTGCCTTAGTAGGGCAGCAAAATGGTTCGGAGAGAACAACGTTCCGTATCCTACGAGGAAACAGATTTTGTTCACTCATTCTGCCCTAGTAGGGCAGAAAAGTGGTTTTGCTCGAGTGTGGATCGGATGTCAATGAGACTTTCCTGTTCTGGAAAAACAGTTAGCTGATCTGAGCAGAACAAACGATTCTGCCCTAGTAGGGCAGAAACTGGTGTGAACAGAACCTCGTTCCGTTTTCTATGAAAACAAAGAGTTTGTTCACTCATTCTGCCCTAGTAGGGCAGAAAAGTGGTTTTGCTCGAGTGTGGATCGAATGTCAATGAGACTTTCCTGTTCTGGA
The DNA here is from genome assembly GCA_964036275.1 of Litoditis marina. Classification (NCBI taxonomy): domain Eukaryota; kingdom Metazoa; phylum Nematoda; class Chromadorea; order Rhabditida; family Rhabditidae; genus Litoditis; species Litoditis marina. Next base: position 46,088 of record CAXIWQ010000001.1, read on the forward strand.
AAAACAGTTAGCTGATCTGAGCAGAACAAACGATTCTGCCCTAGTAGGGCAGCAAAATGGTTCGGAGAGAACAACGTTCCGTATCCTACGAGGAAACAGATTTTGTTCACTCATTCTGGCCTAGTAGGACAGAAAAGTGGTTTTGCTCGAGTGTGGATCGGATGTCGATGATACTTTCCTGTTCTGGAAAAACAGTTAGCTGATCTGAGCAGAACAAACTATTCTGCCCTAGTAGGGCAAGCAAAATGGTTTGGAGAGAACAACGTTCCGTATCCTACGAGGAAACCGATTTTTTTCACTCATTCTGGCCTAGTAGGACAGAAAAATGGTTTTGCTCGAGTGTGGATCGGATGTCGATGATACTTTCCTGTTCTGGAAAAAAGGTTAGCTGATCTGAGCAGAACAAACTATTCTGCCTTAGTAGGGCAGCAAAATGGTTCGGAGAGAACAACGTTCCGTATCCTACGAGGAAACAGATTTTGTTCACTCATTCTGCCCTAGTAGGGCAGAAAAGTGGTTTTGCTCGAGTGTGGATCGGATGTCAATGAGACTTTCCTGTTCTGGAAAAACAGTTAGCTGATCTGAGCAGAACAAACGATTCTGCCCTAGTAAGGCAGAAACTGGTGTGAACAGAACCTCGTTCCGTTTTCTATGAAAACAAAGAGTTTGTTCACTCATTCTGCCCTAGTAGGGCAGAAAAGTGGTTTTGCTCGAGTGTGGATCGAATGTCAATGAGACTTTCCTGTTCTGGAAAAACAGTTAGCTGATCTGAGCAGAACAAACGATTCTGCCCTAGTAGGGCAGCAAAATGGTTCGGAGAGAACAACGTTCCGTATCCTACGAGGAAACAGATTTTGTTCACTCATTCTGGCCTAGTAGGACAGAAAAGTGGTTTTGCTCGAGTGTGGATCGGATGTCGATGATAATTTCCTGTTCTGGAAAAACAGTTAGCTGATCTGAGCAGAACAAACTATTCTGCCCTAGTAGGGCAAGCAAAATGGTTTGGAGAGAACAACGTTCCGTATCCTACGAGGAAACCGATTTTTTTCACTCATTCTGGCCTAGTAGGACAGAAAAATGGTTTTGCTCGAGTGTGGATCGGATGTCGATGATACTTTCCTGTTCTGGAAAAAAGGTTAGCTGATCTGAGCAGAACAAACTATTCTGCCTTAGTAGGGCAGCAAAATGGTTCGGAGAGAACAACGTTCCGTATCCTACGAGGAAACAGATTTTGTTCACTCATTCTGCCCTAGTAGGGCAGAAAAGTGGTTTTGCTCGAGTGTGGATCGGATGTCAATGAGACTTTCCTGTTCTGGAAAAACAGTTAGCTGATCTGAGCAGAACAAACGATTCTGCCCTAGTAGGGCAGAAACTGGTGTGAACAGAACCTCGTTCCGTTTTCTATGAAAACAAAGAGTTTGTTCACTCATTCTGCCCTAGTAGGGCAGAAAAGTGGTTTTGCTCGAGTGTGGATCGAATGTCAATGAGACTTTCCTGTTCTGGAAAAACAGTTAGCTGATCTGAGCAGAACAAACGATTCTGCCCTAGTAGGGCAGCAAAATGGTTCGGAGAGAACAACGTTCCGTATCCTACGAGGAAACAGATTTTGTTCACTCATTCTGGCCTAGTAGGACAGAAAAGTGGTTTTGCTCGAGTGTGGATCGGATGTCGATGATACTTTCCTGTTCTGGAAAAACAGTTAGCTGATCTGAGCAGAACAAACTATTCTGCCCTAGTAGGGCAGAAAAGTGGTTTTGCTTAAGTGTGGATTGGATGTCGATTAGACTTTCTTGTTCTGGAAAAACAGTTAGCTGATCTGAGCAGAACAAACTATTCTGCCCTAGTAGGGCAGCAAAATGGTTTGGAGAGAACAACGTTCCGTGTCCTACGAGGAAACCGATTTTGTTCACTCATTCTGGCCTAGTAGGACAGAAAAATGGTTTTGCTCGAGTGTGGATCGGATGTCGATGATACTTTCCTGTTCTGGAAAAACAGTTAGCTGATCTGAGCAGAACAAACTATTCTGCCCTAGTAGGGCGGAAAAGTGGTTTTGCTCGAGTGTGGATCGGATGTCGATGAGACTTTCCTGTTCTGGAAAAACAGTTAACAAACTAGTCTGCCTTAGTAGGGCAGCAAAATGGTTCGGAGAGAACAACGTTCCGTATCCTACGAGGAAACAGATTTTGTTCACTCATTCTGCCCTAGTAGGGCAGAAAAGTGGTTTTGCTCGAGTGTGGATCGGATGTCAATGAGACTTTCCTGTTCTGGAAAAACAGTTAGCTGATCTGAGCAGAACAAACGATTCTGCCCTAGTAGGGCAGAAACTGGTGTGAACAGAACCTCGTTCCGTTTTCTATGAAAACAAAGAGTTTGTTCACTCATTCTGCCCTAGTAGGGCAGAAAAGTGGTTTTGCTCGAGTGTGGATCAAATGTCAATGAGACTTTCCTGTTCTGAAAAACAGTTAGCTGATCTGAGCAGAACAAACGATTCTGCCCTAGTAGGGCAGCAAAATGGTTCGGAGAGAACAACGTTCCGTATCCTACGAGGAAACAGATTTTGTTCACTCATTCTGGCCTAGTAGGACAGAAAGTGGTTTTGCTCGAGTGTGGATCGGGATGTCGATGATACTTTCCTGTTCTGGAAAAACAGTTAGCTGATCTGAGCAGAACAAACTATTCTGCCCTAGTAGGCAAGCAAAATGGTTTGGAGAGAACAACGTTCCGTATCCTACGAGGAAACCGATTTTGTTCACTCATTCTGGCCTAGTAGGACAGAAAAATGGTTTTGCTCGAGTGTGGATCGGATGTCGATGATACTTTCCTGTTCTGGAAAAAAGGTTAGCTGATCTGAGCAGACAAACTATTCTGCCTTAGTAGGGCAGCAAATGGTTCGGAGAGAACAACGTTCCGTATCCTACGAGGAAACAGATTTTGTTCACTCATTCTGCCCTAGTAGGGCAGAAAAGTGGTTTTGCTCGAGTGTGGATCGGATGTCAATGAGACTTTCCTGTTCTGGAAAAACAGTTAGCTGATCTGAGCAGAACAAACGATTCTGCCCTAGTAGGGCAGAAACTGGTGTGAACAGAACCTCGTTCCGTTTCTATGAAAACAAAGAGTTTGTTCACTCATTCTGCCCTAGTAGGGCAGAAAGTGGTTTTGCTCGAGTGTGGATCGAATGTCAATGAGACTTTCGTGTTCTGGAAAAACAGTTAGCTGATCTGAGCAGAACAAACGATTCTGCCCTAGTAGGGCAGCAAAATGGTTCGGAGAGAACAACGTTCCGTATCCTACGAGGAAACAGATTTTGTTCCACTCATTCTGGCCTAGTAGGACAGAAAAGTGGTTTTGCTCGAGTGTGGATCGGATGTCGATGATACTTTCTGTTCTGGAAAAACAGTTAGCTGATCTGAGCAGAACAAACTATTCTGCCCTAGTAGGGAAGAAAAGTGGTTTTGCTTAAGTGTGATTGGATGTCGATTAGACTTTCTTGTTCTGGAAAAACAGTTAGCTGATCTGAGCAGAACAAACTATTCTGCCCTAGTAGGGCAGCAAAATGGTTTGGAGAGAACAACGTTCCGTATCCTACGAGGGAAACCGATTTTGTTCACTCATTCTGGCATAGTAGGACAGAAAAATGGTTTTGCTCGAGTGTGGATCGGATGTCGATGATACTTTCCTGTTCTGGAAAAACAGTTAGCTGATCTGAGCAGAACAAACTATTCTGCCCTAGTAGGGCGGAAAAGTGGTTTTGCTCGAGTGTGGATCGGATGTCGATGAGACTTTCTGTTCTGGAAAAACAGTTAACAAACTAGTCTGCCTTAGTAGGGCAGCAAAATGGTTCGGAGAGAACACGTTCCGTATCCTACGAGGAAACAGATTTTGTTCACTCATTCTGCCTAGTAGGGCAGAAAAGTGGTTTTTGCTCGAGTGTGGATCGGATGTCAATGAGACTTTCCTGTTCTGGAAAAACAGTAGCTGATCTGAGCAGAACAAACGATTCTGCCCTAGTAGGGCAGAAACTGGTGTGAACAGAACCTCGTTCCGTTTTCTATGAAAACAAAGAGTTGATTCACTCATTCTGCCCTAGTAGGGCAGAAAAGTGGTTTTGCTCGAGTGTGGATCGAATGTCAATGAGACTTTCCTGTTCTGAAAAACAGTTAGCTGATCTGAGCAGAACAAGTGATTCTGCCCTAGTAGGGCAGCAAAATGGTTCGGAGAGAACAACGTTCCGTATCCTACGAGGGAAACAGATTTTGTTCACTCATTCTGGCCTAGTAGGACAGAAAAGTGGTTTTGCTCGAGTGTGGATCGGATGTCGATGATACTTTCCTGTTCTGGAAAAACAGTTAGCTGATCTGAGCAGAACAAACTATTCTGCCCTAGTAGGGCAGAAAAGTGGTTTTGCTTAAGTGTGGATTGGATGTCGATTAGACTTTCTTGTTCTGGAAAAACAGTTAGCTGATCTGAGCAGAACAAACTATTCTGCCTAGTAGGGCTGCAAAATGGTTTGGACGAGAACAACGTTCCGTATCCTACGAGGAAACCGATTTTGTTGACTCATTCTGGCCTAGTAGGACAGAAAAATGGTTTTGCTTCGAGTGTGGATCGGATGTCGATGATACTTTCCTGTTCTGGAAAAACAGTTAGCTGATCTGAGCAGAACAAACTATTCTGCCCTAGTTAGGGCAGAAAGTGGTTTTTGCTCGAGTTGTGGATCGGATGTCGATGAGACTTTCCTGTTCTGGAAAAACAGTAAGCAAACTATTCTGCCCTAGTAGGGCAGCAAAATGTTTCGGAGAGAACAACGTTCCGTATCCTACGAGGGAAACCGATTTTGTTCACTCATTCTGCCTAGTAGGACAGAAAAGTGGTTTTGCTCGAGTGTGGATCGGATGTCGATGAGACTTCCTGTTCTGGAAAAACAGTAAGCAAACTATTCTGCTCTAGTAGGCAGCAAAATGGTTCGGAGGAGAACAACGTTCCGTATCCTACGAGGAACAGATTTTGTTCACTCATTCTGCCCTAGTAGGGCAGAAAGGTGGTTTGCTCGAGTGTGGATCGGATGTCAATGAGACTTTCCTGTTCTGGAAAAACAGTTAGCTGATCTGAGCAGAACAAACGATTTTGCCCTAGTAGGGCAGAAACTGGTGTGAACAGAACCTCGTTCCGTTTCCTATGAAAACAAAGAGTTTGTTCACTCATTCTGCCCTAGTAGGGCAGAAAAGTGGTTTTGCTCGAGTGTGGATCGGATGTCAATGAGACTTTCCTGTTCTGGAAAAACAGTTAGCTGATCTGAGCAGAACGAACGATTCTGCCCTAGTAGGGCAGCAAAATGGTTCGGAGAGAACAACGTTCCGTATCCTACGAGGAAACAGATTTTGTTCACTCATTCTGGCCATAGTAGGACAGAAAAGTGGTTTTGCTCGAGTGTGGATCGGATGTCGATGATACTTTCCTGTTCTGGAAAAACAGTTAGCTGATCTGAGCAGAACAAACTATTCTGCCCTAGTAGGGCCAAGCAAAATGGTTTGGAGAGAACAACGTTCCGTATCCTACGAGGAAACCGATTTGTTCACTCATTCTGGCCTAGTAGGACAGAAAAATGGTTTTTGCTCGAGTGTGGATCGGATGTCGATGATACTTTCCTGTTCTGAAAAAAGTTAGCTGATCTGAGCAGAACAAACTATTCTGCCCTAGTAGGGCAGCAAAATGGTTTGGAGAGAACAACGTTCCGTATCCTACGAGGAAACCGATTTTGTTCACTCATTCTGGCCTAGTAGGACAGAAAATGGTTTTGCTCGAGTGTGGATCGGATGTCGATGATACTTTCCTGTTCTGGAAAAACATTTAGCTGATCTGAGCAGAACAAACTATTCTGCCTAGTAGGGCGGAAAAGTGGTTTTGCTCGAGTGTGGATCGGATGTCGATGAGACTTTCCTGTTCTGGAAAAACAGTTAACAAACTAGTCTGCCTTGGTAGGGCAGCAAAAGGTTCGGAGAGAACAACGTTCCGTATCCTACGAGGAAACAGATTTTGTTCACTCATTCTGCCCTAGTAGGGCAGAAAAGTGGTTTGCTCGAGTCTGGATCGGATGTCAATGAGACTTTCCTGTTCTGGAAAAACAGTTAGCTGATCTGAGCAGAACAAACGATTCTGCCCTAGTAGGGCAAAACTGGTGTGAACAGAACCTCGTTCCGTTTTCTATGAAACAAAGAGTTTGTTCACTCATTCTGCCCTAGTAGGGCAGAAAAGTGGTTTTGCTCGAGTGTGGATCGAATGTCAATGAGACTTTCCTGTTCTGGAAAACAGTTAGCTGATCTGAGCAGAACAACGATTCTGCTCCTAGTAGGGCAGCAAAATGGTTCGGAGAGAACAACGTTCCGTATCCTACGAGGAAACCGATTTTGTTCACTCATTCTGGCCTAGTAGGACAGAAAATGGTTTTGCTCGAGTGTGGATCGGATGTCGATGATACTTTCCTGTTCTGGAAAAACAGTTAGCTGATCTGAGCAGAACAAACTATTCTGCCCTAGTAGGGCAGAAAAGTGGTTTTGACTTAAGTGTGGATTGGATGTCGATTAGACTTTCTTGTTCTGGAAAAACAGTTAGCTGATCTGAGCAGAACAAACTATCTGCCCTAGTAGGGCAGCAAAATGGTTTGGAGAGAACAACGTTCCGTATCCTACGAGGAAACCGATTTTGTTCACTCATTCTGGCCTAGTAGGACAGAAAAATGGTTTTGCTCGAGTGTGGATCGGATGTCGATGATACTTTCCTGTTCTGGAAAAACAGTTAGCTGATCTGAGCAGAACAAACTATTCTGCCCTAGTAGGCGGAAAAGTGGTTTTGCTCGAGTGTGGATCGGATGTCGATGAGACTTTCCTGTTCTGAAAAACAGTTAACAAACTAGTCTGCCTTAGTAGGGCAGCAAAATGGTTCGGAGAGAACAACGTTCCGTATCCTACGAGGAACAGATTTTGTTCACTCATTCTGCCCTAGTAGGACAGAAAAGTGGTTTTGCTCGAGTGTGGATCGGATGTCGATGATACTTTCCTGTTCTGGAAAAACAGTTAGCTGATCTGAGCAGAACAAACGATTCTGCCCTAGTAGGGCAAGCAAAATGGTTTGGAGAGCACAACGTTCCGTATCCTACGAGAAACCGATTTTGTTCACTCATTCTGGCCTAGTAGGACAGAAAAATGGTTTTGCTCGAGTGTGGATCGGATGTCGATGATACTTTCCTGTTCTGGAAAAAAAAGTAGCTGATCTGAGCAGAACAAACTATTCTGTCCTAGTAGGGCAGCAAAATGGTTTGGAGAGAACAACGTTCCGTATCCTACGAGGAAACCGATTTTGTTCACTCATTCTGGCCTAGTAGGACAGAAAAATGGTTTGCTCGAGTGTGGATCGGATGTCGATGATACATTCCTGTTCTGGAAAAAAAAGTTAGCTGATCTGAGCAGACAAACTATTCTGTCCTAGTAGGGCAGCAAAATGGTTTGGAGAGAACAACGTTCCGTATCCTACGAGGAAACGATTTTGTTCACTCATTCTGGCCTAGTAGGACAGAAAAATGGTTTTGCTCGAGTGTGGATCGGACGTCGATGAGACTTTCCTGTTCTGGAAAAACAGTTAACAAACTAGTCTGCCTTAGTAGGGCAGCAAAATGGTTCGGAGGAGAACAACGTTCCGTATCCTACGAGGAAACAGATTTTGTTCACTCATTCTGCCCTAGTAGGGCAGAAAAGTGTTTGCTCGAGTGTGGATCGGATGTCAATGAGACTTTCCTGTTCTGGAAAAACAGTTAGCTGATCTGAGCAGAACAAACGATTCTGCCCTAGTAGGGCAGAAACTGGTGTGAACAGAACCTCGTTCCGTTTTCTATGAAAACAAATAGGTTGTTCACTCATTCTGCCTGGTAGGCAGAAAAGTGGTTTTGCTCGAGTGTGGATCGAATGTCAATGAGACTTTCCTGTTCTGGAAAAACAGTTAGCTGATCTGAGCAGAACAAACGATTCTGCCTAGTAGGGCAGCAAAATGGTTCGGAGAGAACAACGTTCCGTATCCAACGAGGAAACAGATTTTGTTCACTCATTCTGGCCTAGTAGGACAGAAAAGTGGTTTGCTCGAGTGTGGATCGGATTGTCGATGATACTTTCCTGTTCTGGAAAAACAGTTAGCTGATCTGAGCAGAACAAACTATTCTGCCCTAGTAGGGCAGAAAAGTGGTTTTGCTTAAGTGTGGATTGGATGTCGATTAGACTTTCTTGTTCTGGAAAAACAGTTAGTTGATCTGAGCAGAACAAACTATTCTGCCTAGTAGGGCAGCAAAATGGTTTGGAGAGAACAACGTTCCGTATCCTACGAGGAAACCGATTTTGTTCACTCATTCTGGCCTAGTAGGACAGAAAAATGGTTTTGCTCGAGTGTGGATCGGATGTCGATGATATTTTCCTGTTCTGGAAAAAACAGTTAGCTGATCTGAGCAGAACAAACTATTCTGCCCTAGTAGGGCGGAAAAGTGGTTTTGCTCGAGTGTGGATCGGATGTCGATGATACTTTCCTGTTCTGGAAAAACAGTTAACAAACTAGTCTGCCTTAGTAGGGCAGCAAAATGGTTCGGAGAGAACAACGTTCCGTATCCTACGAGGAAACAGATTTTGTTCACTCATTCTGCCCTAGTAGGGCAGAAAAGTGGTTTTGTTCGAGTGTGGATCGGATGTCAATGAGACTTTCCTGTTCTGGAAAAACAGTTAGCTGATCTGAGCAGAACAAACGATTCTGCCCTAGTAGGGCAGAAACTGGTGTGAACAGAACCTCGTTCCGTTTTCTATGAAAACAAAGAGTTTGTTCACTCATTCTGCCCTAGTAGAGAAAAGTGGTTTTGCTCGAGTGTGGATCGGATGTCAATGAGACTTTCCTGTTCTGGAAAAACAGTTAGCTGATCTGAGCAGAACAAACGATTCTGCCCTAGTAGGGCAGCAAAATGGTTCGGAGAGAACAACGTTCCGTATCCTACGAGGAAACAGATTTTGTTCACTCATTCTGGCCTAGTAGGACAAAAAAGTGGTTTTGCTCGAGTGTGGATCGGATGTCGGTGATACTTTCCTGTTCTGGAAAAACAGTTAGCTGATCTGAGCAGAACAAACTATTCTGCCCTAGTAGGGCAGAAAAGTGGTTTCGCTTCAGTGTGGATTGGACGTCGATTAGACTTTCTTGTTCTGGAAAAACAGTTAGCTGATCTGAGCAGAACAAACTATTCTGCCCTAGTAGGGCAGCAAAATGGTTTGGAGAGAACAACGTTCCGTATCCTACGAGGAAACCGATTTTGTTCACTCATTCTGGCCTAGTAGGACAGAAAAATGGTTTTGCTCGAGTGTGGATCGGATGTCGATGATACTTTCCTGTTCTGGAAAAACAGTTAACAAACTATTCTGCCCTAGTAGGGCAGCAAAATGGTTCGGAGAGAACAACGTTCCGTATCCTACGAGGAAACAGATTTTGTTCACTCATTCTGCCCTAGTAGGGCAGAAAAGTGGTTTTGCTCGAGTGTGGATCGGATGTCGATGAGACTTTCCTGTTCTGGAAAAACAGTTAGCAAACTATTCTGCCCTAGTAGGGCAGCAAAATGGTTCGGAGAGAACAACGTTCCGTATCCTACGAGGAAACAGATTTTGTTCACTCATTCTGCCCTAGTAGGGCAGAAAAGTGGTTTTGCTCGAGTGTGGATCGGATGTCAATGAGACTTTCCTGTTCTGGAAAAACAGTTAGCTGATCTGAGCAGAACAAACGATTCTGCCCTAGTAGGGCAGAAACTGGTGTGAACAGAACCTCGTTCCGTTTCCTATGAAAAAAAGAGTTTGTTCACTCATTCTGCCCTAGTAGGGCAGAAAAGTGGTTTTGCTCGAGTGTGGATCGGATGTCAATGAGACTTTCCTGTTCTGGAAAAACAGTTAGCTGATCTGAGCAGAACAAACGATTCTGCCCTAGTAGGGCAGCAAAATGGTTCGGAGAGAACAACGTTCCGTTTCCACCCCTTGTCTCGGTCGTGTGAGGTGACCCCTCCCGATTGATTATTATGCCATCGCCTCGTCCAAAAATGATACCTTTCGCGCCGTCTACCTCGAGTTTATGTGTTTTCCTTATAGTTAAGGAACGTAGGTGGTTCAGTGGTAGTTTAAGAGGTAGAGAGGCGAAGTTGTAGTTTGATATTGTCTGTATAGAGTAACAAGAAGATTTCCAAGAAGCGACTCTGATTCCAACCTGGTTTTCACTCGATTATTATATCAACAATAACATAAGAATTGTTCACATCAAGTTTATTTCAACAATAGTAAAAAGTGAACATAACAGATAATAAGGGTGCTCTTGAATAATACTTGTTTGCTTTTGGGGTGAAGTGTTGAGACCATTGCTGATTCGTATGCGCTGTATTGAGTTCATTATTCTGCTGTGTGATCAGGCTAACTTGTTTGTGATAGGAAGGAGACCGAGTATAGCGACAATTGAAGTCCAACCCCTGAAGTTGGGAAAGAGGCTCCAAAGCCCGTGTCGCGCTCTTATATACTCTAAGAAACTTGCGTTAGCCAATTAACATGCGTCACGTGTTTTTGTTGTTTGATTCTGACCAATCAGCGCACGCCACATTGTTTTTGAGTTAGACCGTTACTCGCCGCAACACTCCCCCATCAAAACTTGAATTGTTAACCAAAACTAAATTGAACTTGAACTTGAAATTGAGCTACCCTAATTATAACAATAACAATATCTACTGGTTCTTCAACAGAAGGGCCAATGCCTGACGATGTTTGTCCGAAGAACAAACAACCGAATTGTGGTCATCAACCATGTGACAATGGTTACATTTCCTCAACTGGTTGTTGTATGTTGGTCTACACTTGCCAGCGTGTTTCTCGTATAGACACTTGATACATCGGTTGTTGTCGTAGATCCACTCCAGACGGTCTCCGACCTTGTAGATCACTGCGCAATCATCGGACCAATGTGGGCCTCCGCAAAAGTGGCATGGAATGGGGGGGTTCTTCGGTGCGGCTACCCATTTCTTCTGATATTGGTTACCTCCCAGTCTTGTGTTGGCATATGGATGGTGGTGAACTCCCTTCGGTGGAGACGCGTATGTAGCCTTGTAGTTCGAACCTGCGCCTTGCCCGTCTTGACTCTTGACTTCTTGACTCCCGTCCGTATCCGCCTTGGTATTCTGTAATTGTTCGTATATCATTGAATGCATTGAATACTTGAAAGGAAAAACTGCGTATTTGATTCCCATATCCACCTTGCAGTTTAGACTACAATTGATAATGCATAGGTTCTCATTTGTTTTTGTACTTAATGACAGATTGCTTCTGTAACTAGTAATTGTAATGAATAATTGACACCAATTTGTTACAGACACTTAACATCTCATAGTGATGACATGATACGTTGAGTTGTACACTTGCTCACCTTCACGATCTCGAAGAATTCTCCAAATTGGTCTGAGAACTCCTTCCATTGGTTCGCCGAATCTTCCTTGTTCCTCTCGAGTTTTTCGAGAATCTTGTTGGATACCGACTCGAGATGATCGTGGTAATTCGACGCTTGGGCTTCCAGAGTTGAAATTCTTGCCAAGACCCGTTCTGCGAGTTCAACCGACACACACTCGACACCGATGAGCTCTCGTTCCTTGTCTGAACTCACGTCCATGTCCCCTGCATCGCTTGGTGTTTTGGCTCCAGCTTTTTCCTCGGCCATCTGGAACACAATTTTGATTGATCTTGTTTCATATTTGAATTTATACATTGAACGAATATCGAACAGAGCAAAGAGAGAGAGAGAGAGAGCGAACACATTATTCATTATCAGAATCGTCACTCTCAAAATATGATTGTCTATGTTTTGTTGCACGGTCGAGTCTTGTTCGCAAGTTGGTTTTTGTCGGTGCTATTGTTTGTTCTTGTTCTGTTCTCAATTCCAATGGTACCAATTTGTTGATTGATCGTTTTACTCGAATTTTCCCTATTTTGACTATTGCCGATCTAATACTGTTGTCGCTGCCACACATAAGTTCTTCAATTATTGCCATTTCCAATCTCGCCTATTTACTTGGTCATCCATACATAACACAATTTCGCCCACCGTGGGATGAATTTCTGATGCCACTTGTTTCCCCAAGACTGCTTGTCTGTCTCTCAATTCGTTGAGATATTGTTCTTTCCAGATTTTCCAAAATTGACTCAGCCGCAAACTGGCTGAGTTTAACCATTGACTAGCTTGTTCCCTATTTCCTAATGTCTTGATTGTGAATTCTTGTTCGGACGATTCTAATTTTACTTCTTCGAGTACCGAATTACTTGCTGTTTGTAATAGGTCTGCTGGAGTTAACACTTCCAAATCGTTGATATCTCTATTTGCTTTAGTCAGTGGTCTTGTGTTTATAACTTGTTCTACTTCACACACCAACGTTTCGAATTCTCTATACGAAATCACCTTGTTTGCTATCGATTTTTTCATGCATGATTTTATGGATCCTATAAGCCTTTCATAGAATCCCCCTTTCCATGGTGACCTCGGGGTTATGAATCTCCACTCTATCCTCTTTTTGAGGATAAATTCTTGTAACTCTCCATGTGGTTGAACTTTGATTTCTTGTAAACTTCCATTGATGATTTCATTGCCTGCGACAAAAGTCGTTGCGTTGTCAGAGATTATTAGTTTGGGAATCCGCCGTCTTGCGAAAAATCTGCGTAATGACGCAATAAACTCAAGTGTACTATTGTCTGTTACTACCTCGATGTGAATTGCTCTTGTGGCCAAACAAGTGTATAATGAATCCATACCTTTTGTTCGCCGATTCTGTTCAAATGATTTTGTTGCACCATGAATGGCCCGGCATAGTCAATGCCAATGTTGTCAAATGGTTTGTTTTGTTGCACTCTTTCTGATGGTAACTGAGGAAACTCTGGGTATTTGAATGGTTTACCATAAAATCGCTTGCATGTGATACAATGTTTTATAATATTTGTAATTGCACCTCGTCCATCATGAATCCAATACTTGTTTCTGATTGCCGCCAGAGTGAGTTCCTTGCCTCCATGAAACGATTCTACATGTGCTTGTCTTATGATCAGAGTAGACAATGGGTGTTTCTTTGCTACTAAAATTGGATTTCTTGCGTGATAATTAAGATCTGAGTTGTCTAATCTACCTCTAAATCTTGCAATGCCATTCTCATCAATGGCTACATCTTGTCTCAACTTGGCCAAACGATTGATTTCTTGTCTCGCTTCTCTTTGATGTTCTCTGACTACTACTTGTTCGGCTAATTTTAACCGTCTTATTTTTGTACTTGTTTGATCGAATTGTTTCAGCTCGGGTATATGTAAGTCGAGTTTCTTTTGATTTTCCTTTTTCAACTTCCTGTATATAATTTTGTGAATTGCTTGCAGGACGTTACTTGTAACTCGTACTAAATGCTCAAGAGAACTGAATTTGTAGAACGGAATGTCAGAATTCACCTCAACTATAGCTGTATTGCTTGAATATTCTTTAGTTATCTCACTTGTTTCTTTTGTTGTTTCTCGTAGGTGAAACGTGTTGACTTCATTTGGCCATTCATTTGTTTCTTTATTCAACCAAATTGGGCCATTCCACCATATATGATTTTTGATTTCTAATTTATCTAGACCCCTTGTAGCACAGTCTGCTGGGTTTTCTTCCGACCGGACATAGAACATCGGACTCTCTATGTGATCCAATTTGAAATCATGTCGGATATTTTGAATGTCCAGAACACGATTTCTGACGAAAGTTTTGAGATTTCGCTTGTTATTATTTATCCAATAAAGCGCTGGAAGAGAGTCTGAGAACATATACACTTGTTGAATTGGTAGATCTAGTTGATTTCTCACAAACTTCGCTAAACGTGCTCCTAATAAACTTGCAGCTAATTCCAATCTTGGAGTTGAAACGCTATTCTTGGGATTCACCCTTGCTTTGGCTATGATAATGTTGCACGTTATTTTATTGTGGTATTTTGTTCTAAGATAGATACATGTTCCCATTGCCTTATCTGATGCATCTGCAAAAACGCACAAGCTATATTGAGCTTCCGGGTCTCTTGTCGTGGCTATTCTTGGAATAAATATACTCGTATTGTTGAGATTGTCTAATATTTTTTCCCACTCAGTGTGTTCTTTCTTGGTCAAGTTCTCATCCCATTCTTTTCCACTCTTCCATAATTCTGTGATGAAGATCTTCATATTGATCATGAGTGGTGAGAGTAGTCCCAAAGGATCGAAGGTGCTTGCTGCCTCGCTGACTATTGTTCTTTTGGTCAGTTTAGCTTTCTCTTTCATGTTGATTTTAATTTGTAGTTGGTCTTGACCCGTATCCCACGGTATTCCTAAAAGATTAGCTTTCACTTCATCTTTTGCCTTGTCACTCACTGGTATTATCTGTAAAGCTCTCTTTGAATTTGTGGTGAACTCTCGTAAATTCATTTTCATATTGTCGAATATAGTTTTTGTAGTAGAATAGCTTTTCTCTATCAGCTCTTCGTCGTTGCACCCTAGAATTAAGTTATCGACGTATATGTTTCTTGAAATCTGTGAACCTATATCATTGTCTATTTTGTCGAGATTGTGTTGAATTGTCATGGCCAACAGGTAAGGTGACGCGCAGACCCCGAATGGCACTCTCGTGTATCTCAATATTTCCAAATTGTCATTGCTTGGTGGTCTGTTTACATCTTTTAACCAAATAACTCTTGTGGCATCTCTTTCTTGTTCTTGTAACCTGACCTGGTGGAACGCCTTCTCTATATCTGACGTAATCAAAAACTTGTGTGTTCTTGCTCTTAATAATACACCTGTGATATCTGGAAGTATTGATGGTCCTTGATACATTGCCTCATTGATTGATATTTCTCCTCTCATTTTCGATGATGCATCCAGAACAATTCTTACCTTCGTGGTATTACTTGTTGGCTTTAGTACCACTTGATGGGGAATATAGTATATTATCTTACTTGTTGAATTCGTTGGTACTCTTTCTAATATTCCGCTTTGTAATTGCTCTTTGAAAATTGTGTCATACTTGTTCAATAGGTCAGGTTGTTTCTCCAAATTTCTGTACAAAGAGTCGAGTCTTTTCTTTGCTAGGTTGTAATTGTCCGCGACATGGGGATGATTTGCTTTGAAAGGAAACCGTACGAACGTGAATCCGTTTCTTTCCTCTACTGTTTCTTTGAAAAACTTGATTACTCTCATATTTATCTCTTCTTCTATGTTCGCACTGGGGTCATCGAATATTCCAATCGCTTCGAATTGCCACAATTGATCGTATTCTACTTGTTTATTGAATGTTACTAAGCTAGTCAGGTATTGATATTGCACGATATTATCTTGTTTTTGTTCAGAACATCCCGAAATCACTGGTCCGATCATTGTGTTTAATGCTATCAGCCCGGATGGCAACGTAATTGTCTGGTTTTGTTGAATAACTTGCCAATAATGATCCATTCCTATCAATATATCTGGTTCCAAGTACCCTTCCGGTATCTTGGTTGTGTCAAATCCTAGTTCTTGCAATATTTCTTTGTCTGTTTCCTCTACCGATGACATAAAGAACGGCGAAGTGATTGTTGGTTGGGTTCTCATACTTAGCGTTAACTGGTGCCCCTTTTGCTTAACGAATGTGACTTGAACTTTCTTGCTGCAAACCTTTGTTTTCTGTCCTCCAATACCCGTAATGCTAATTATCTCCTCTTCTTTGCCTTGTAACTGCAGCTCACTTGCTAAACTTGATTTTATGAATGAAACTTGTGATCCTGAGTCTAGGAGGACAGAAACTTTGTATAACTTGCCGTTACTGCTCGTTGGTGTAAATAGCATCATTAATCTAGGAGTTGATTCTATTTTTACTTGCTCTCGGGTTTGTTTTACACTTGCTGATAATTGTTGAATCACCAATGCTACTGTTTGAGCCTGCCCGGTTCCGTTCTGAAAATGGGGTCCAGTGTTTTGCTCTTTGTTTCCCTTATTTCCCGTAATGAATTGATTGTTGTTTCCCTGGGCCGGATTGTAAAACGACTGTCCTCTGCCACCAATTGAACTTGTCATCCCCCCTTGGAAATTTCCATTCGCGTTATTGTTTCCATAATATTGGACCTGATTCGGATATGATTGCTTAGATGAGTGGTAGTTGTTAAAGTTCCCTTGACTTTGCTCGTTGTCCGTACAAACTGTAAAATCGTGAGGCCCCCCACATTTTTTGCAATCACGTCTTGAACACATGAACGACATGTGCCCTGTTTTGAAACATTTGAAACATGCTCTTGCTTTCATGAGAATTGATATTCTTTGTTTAGGGCACGTAATATTTCTACATACAAACGACATATGACCGGACTTCTTACAGAAAATACACTGTTTGTGTTCTTGTTGACCACCATTCTTGTATTGTTGTACCGGTTGACCTGAATTGCTTGTATGTACACTCATGGTTGTAACCCTTGTTTCAATGGCGCTGTACGATGCTACCGCTTCTTCTTCTTGAATAATGGCTTCAATGTTGGTCATTAATTCCTTGATTTCCCATGTCTTACCTTCCCGGAACTCACGACGGGCAGCTTCTTTCACGATAACGGATGGGAACTTGTCTTTGATCAATTCATGTGTTGTAGTTGCTTCCTCACAGTCTTCGTACTTAGTCAACATTGTAACTATCGTGTTAACTTGTATATACGTTGATCTGAGACTAACCACGTCGTGTGTGGCCTTTGGAATTCCCAATAACTTTCTGACTAGCGATTTGCGTACTTCATTTGGTTTGTCATAGCTCTTAGTTAGAAGATTGCACGCTATCTTGTAATTGAGTGGATCAAGTGGAATTGCTTCAATTACGTTTGCCGCCTCGCCCTGTACAAGCGATTTCAGATGCAGGAATTTGTCTATCTCGTTCAAATTTGGATTACTGTCGATTGTTGTCTGGAATAATTCCCAAAATGCATCGAATTTGTTTGCATCCCCCTCGAACTTCTGTAATTCAATTTTGGGAATCTGAACATTGATTGATCTCAGGCGTGCTGAGTTCGTAGTTTGACTTTGTTTCTGACCTCGACTTACCGATAGAGACGGTTGTTGCAGTTTTTGTACTTGACTAATGTTACTATTGCTTACTTGCGTTGCATTAGAGGCTTGTACTGACTGATTAGTCTCATCATAATTACTCCCTTGTTGCTGAAGAATTTTCTTCACTTCTCCTAATTCTTCCTCCCGTATTTTCAGGTCCCCAAGTATATCTTTCGCTTGTTCCATCAGTTCGATCGCGTGAATTTCTTGGCAATGTTTCTCATAATCCTTTTGCTCCTTGTCTTTTTCCTCTGTATTTTCAATGTCTCCCAGATAGTTGTTAGCATTGTCAAATGTGCTCTCAACTAACTCCAATTCACCGCTCAACTTGATTCTGGTTGCTCGCATTTCATTTTGTTTCTCTTTGACGTATTTTGCACTCACTTGAAAATCTGGTTCATCTTCCAGAGAATTTTCGAATTTACCTTGACTCTTTTCAATAACCTTTCGCAGAGTCTTTGTATTTCTAGTCAGTGTCGCCTTGTATCCACCTAAAACCGACATTTTCAGACTTGTTCAGGAACTTGGGACTCTTTCTGGACACTCTTTCTTGAACTCGATTTATATTTTAGTACTTGATATGTGTTTGCGTATCCTTGACTCAGTTTCAGTATTCGACTCTTGCTCTATACCAGTTTGAAATATTTGTACCGAAACTTGTTTGTAGGAAAACTTGCTTGTTTGATATACCTTGACAAATTTCTATAACACAACTATTCTATACACGTAATCTGATAAATATATCACTCAGACACCAATGATAATAACTACCAACACTCGTTTAGCTACTCAGCAATGATGTCGCCTTTCTCTTTTTAGGCTTTGCTGAATTGCTGTAGGTACGGTACTTTTTGCCCCGCCACGATTGCCTGCTCACTTACCAGAGCACTAGGCTCATTTCGCACACTGCTTTGGCCATTTGCCAACTGATTGTGTGATGCTAACCTTGTCAATATTGATCAATTACCTAATTTATATCATCTCGGACTATTGTTTCCGTTTTGGCGCACAGATTAATAACTTTATCTGCAGTCACCTTTGTATGAGTTCATTACTCTCATACTCACTCTATCTATTGCCTTGCAGACTGTTTACCATGGTTTACACTTGTCTTCATAACCTTTGCTTTTAATTCACATAAGCACAATGTCTGATACTCTCGTTGCCCTATCTCTGTATTACACAATACTTTTGATTTGACTTACTCCTTTGACTAATATTCACGGATCCGATGAATAGCTCAAAGGTAGTTTTGCAATTATGAAACCTAGGGATAGTCACGCCCTTAACTGCTAGGATGATTTATTAGGAGTTTGGCCGAACTCTAATGAATCGGTTTGTAGAATGTTTAGTTTCCTTACTTCCAAACATTGTTTTGCTAGTAAGACTCCGTGAACGGACATCTTTACTCGCGCTAATACTCGGCTTACTACAATATCCAAGTACTCACTATGAATTTGTTATTGCTTAATAACTCCTTATAGTATATGGTTGTATTTCACGTAACCATTGACTTTGTTAAACTTTGATACAAAAAATATATTGACGTGTTTTCGGTCGATTGACTTGTTTTGTGCCCAGTAATAATGACAGCATCTCACATCGTACCTCACTAGTCTGCCACCCTAGGTGGTTAACTCTGATCGAAACCTTGCACCTTACTATTGTTATAAACCTTGCTTGTAATAATATCTCGACTTGTAACTTGACTCGACCGAACAAGCTTGATAACATTGTCATCGGAAGTTTGACTTGTAACTCTATTTAACCGAACAACATTGATAACTTTTGAATTGAAACTCGACTTGTAACTCTACTTACTGAATGAATTTGATAACTTATTGCTTTCCTAAGCCGATTCTGCACTTCGACTTTCCTACCTACTCTAATAATCTAATAATGTCCCTAAAATTTTACCTGTTTGCGACGACGGTCGTATTCAGTCTCCAATTTGTGCTGCTTCCCGGTGCCCGACGGCGAATATCCATATTCGCTGTCGCTATCCTCCGAAGTCGAATAGTCGACCACCGTCTTCTTCTGCACTGGTTCCTTAGGGGAAAGAGATCTATCCCTCGGTGGAGAACATGATACAATGTCGAATCTCTGACTTCCGGTCACCAATACCCTCTGAAGAAAATCTCTCTTGACCTATTTCTAGATTGACTAGCTTGGAATGCTAATTGCCTAGCTTATAGTTACCTGGTAACCACATATACTCCATTTTTGATTTACTGGCCCCAATCTGATCTTGAATTTACTTGACAATGTAACCCCTTGAAATTCCATTTTTGCTTTACTAGACTTTGCTTATATCCCCAATAATTGTTTTGCTTGCAATTCGTTTGAAAGATTGCCGTTGCTCATGCCTGAACTTCCTATACACGAGTTCTGACTATCTAACCTTTTCAGGAACCTTTTTCACGGTTTCGATGCGTGGTCGGTCATCAATATCTTCTGGACCAAAAAGATTGTCATCAATTTGGAGCTCATCAGAAGTTGCCATCCCAAGTGTCTATAAACTTGTTATTGATTATTTAAGAGCCTTGTAATTGAATAATAACACGTGAACGCAAAAACACAACTTCTTAGTTCAGTGCTAGTCGAGTCTTTGTATTTTACTCGCTGGTCAAAATCATGGCTTCTTTATGCCAACACTATAGTATTCTTAATTTTGTTGCTACTTGCTGCCACATTGCGTTCGAAACTGCCACATTGCGACCTTGCACCTACTAATAACAAAAAAGAAAGGAATGAAAATTGTATAGCCGCTCACTGGCTCAGAAGACGGCGTAATAAGTGAATTCTTGTTTTGGTCTCATTGGTCGCTTGTTTTCGACTGCTTGTCTCGCCCAGTCATCTGACATGACGTCATAATGCACTATTTGAGGTAACTGTCAGAACTGTTTCACTCTATTCGTCTGACTCTCTCTGAATAACAAACCGTCTTGTGATGAGTCGATTGTTTTTGTCTGGTCTCCTTTCCTGATTTTGTAGGTTTTTGTGGGGTTGCAACTTGGATCTGTCACTCTATATTGTTTGATAATTGAAAACTTGCTTTTGATAATATGGCCGATGCACCATTTCGCGCCGTCTACCTCGAGTTTATGTGTTTTCCTTATAGTTAAGGAACGTAGGTGGTTCAGTGGTAGTTTAAGAGGTAGAGAGGCGAAGTTGTAGTTTGATATTGTCTGTATAGAGTAACAAGAAGATTTCCAAGAAGCGACTCTGATTCCAACCTGGTTTTCACTCGATTATTATATCAACAATAACATAAGAATTGTTCACATCAAGTTTATTTCAACAATAGTAAAAAGTGAACATAACAGATAATAAGGGTGCTCTTGAATAATACTTGTTTGCTTTTGGGGTGAAGTGTTGAGACCATTGCTGATTCGTATGCGCTGTATTGAGTTCATTATTCTGCTGTGTGATCAGGCTAACTTGTTTGTGATAGGAAGGAGACCGAGTATAGCGACAATTGAAGTCTAACCCCTGAAGTTGGGAAAGAGGCTCCAAAGCCCGTGTCGCGCTCTTATATACTCTAAGAAACTTGCGTTAGCCAATTAACATGCGTCACGTGTTTTTGTTGTTTGATTCTGACCAATCAGCGCACGCCACATTGTTTTTGAGTTAGACCGTTACTCGCCGCAACAATACCACTTCCAACCCATGTTTCCACCATTTTGAGTGAAATAAAAGCACTCAACTCCAAACTCGACACATGACTCAATCTCTTCCCACCATTATTCAATCTCAACTACACCAATTCAACGACCGTCGGTGTCTCACTATTTACGGTCTACCTGAGGACTCTACATCTACATTGAAGAAAAAGGTGAATGCAATTTTCAATTTGGTATCAATCTCGTCTTCAAATGTTTCAATTCTCCACCGTTTGGGAAAACCACGTCAAGATGGTTTACCCGGTCCAATCAAAATTTCTCTCAAAGATGGCATTCCGTTTCCGCGTCTTATTAATCTTTCAACTGCGATGAAAACTGTTCCTTCTATGTCAACATTTCATGTACGAAAGTTCGAGACCCCGGAACAGCGGAAGGCCGGATTCCTCGCCAGACAATCGAAACGAGACGCCGCCCGAGCTGAGGTCACCGACCAAACTACAATTCAACGCAATGCTGCTGCCCAAACCCCTCAAATGGACATTGAGTTAGTTGAGGAAATTAGACAATTCGAATCGTTTTCTCCTTCTATTCAAATTCCTTCTACTCCTATTATCGATCGTCCATTTATTGATTTCCCTGATTTCTCTAAACTGGAACCGCCATCACCTAATCCTCCTCCACCTTCTGTTGATGCTCAATATTCGTTTGATTACTTCTATGAACACCATCCTCCTCCCTCATTGCCTCCCAATCAAATCGATGAAATAATTCGTCAATGTGAAACTGTACATGCTCATTGTCTCCGATACCGCTTATGTTCTGTTGAGGAGTTCTATGTTACAATTGTTCCATTCAAGTTCCGTACCGCATTTATTAGATTCTACTTCGAAATGTATGACTACAAAATTGTACCCCCATCTCGTTATAATAACGCTAGGTTATAAGTTTCTATGCTGATCTGCATCTTTTCCACACATTCTCATTTTCAATCTCTCAATCGTATATTTTCTCATCATCGTGATGAATTTTTATGTCCATTACTTCGTGATCTCATTCCGTCCTGATTTGTTCCTGATACATATGGATAAATGAATTATTATTCCGTATCCTACGAGGAAACAGATTTTGTTCACTCATTCTGGCCTAGTAGGACAGAAAAGTGGTTTGCTCGAGTGTGGATCGGATGTCGATGATACTTTCCTGTTCTGGAAAAACAGTTAGCTGATCTGAGCAGAACAAACTATTCTGCCCTAGTAGGGCAGAAAAGTGGTTTTGCTTAAGTGTGGATTGGATGTCGATTAGACTTTCTTGTTCTGGAAAAACAGTTAGCTGATCTGAGCAGAACAAACTATTCTGCCCTAGTAGGGCAGAAAAGTGGTTTTGCTCGAGTGTGGATCGGATGTCAATGAGACTTTCCTGTTCTGGAAAAACAGTTAGCTGATCTGAGCAGAACAAACGATTCTGCCCTAGTAGGGCAGCAAAATGGTTCGGAGAGAACAACGTTCCGTTTCCACCCCTTGTCTCGGTTGTGTGAGGTGACCCCTCCCGATTGATTATTATGCCATCGCCTCGTCCAAAAATGATACCACTTCCAACCCATGTTTCCACCATTTTGAGTGAAATAAAAGCACTCAACTCCAAACTCGACACCATGACTCAATCTCTTCCCACCATTATTCAGTCTCAACTACACCAATTCAACGACCGTCGGTGTCTCACTATTTACGGTCTACCTGAGGACTCTACATCTACATTGAAGAAAAAGGTGAATGCAATTTTCAATTTGGTATCAATCTCGTCTTCAAATGTTTCAATTCTCCACCGTTTGGGAAAACCACGTCAAGATGGTTTACCCGGTCCAATCAAAATTTCTCTCAAAGATGGCATTCCGTTTCCGCGTCTTATTAATCTTTCAACTGCGATGAAAACTGTTCCTTCTATGTCAACATTTCATGTACGAAAGTTCGAGACCCCGGAACAGCGGAAGGCCGGATTCCTCGCCAGACAATCGAAACGAGACGCCGCCCGAGCTGAGGTCACCGACCAAACTACAATTCGACGCAATGCTGCTGCCCAAACCCCTCAAATGGACATTGAGTTAGTTGAGGAAATTAGACAATTCGAATCGTTTTCTCCTTCTATTCAAATTCCTTCTACCCCTATTATCGATCGTCCATTTATTGATTTCCCTGATTTCTCTAAACTGGAACCGCCATCACCTAATCCTCCTCCACCTTCTGTTGATGCTCAATATTCGTTTGATTACTTCTATGAACACCATCCTCCTCCCTCATTGCCTCCCAATCAAATCGATGAAATAATTCGTCAATGTGAAACTGTACATGCTCATTGTCTCCGATACCGCTTATGTTCTGTTGAGGAGTTCTATGTTACAATTGTTCCATTCAAGTTCCGTACCGCATTTATTAGATTCTACTTCGAAATGTATGACTACAAAATTGTACCCCCATCTCGTTATAATAACGCTAGGTTATAAGTTTCTATGCTGATCTGCATATTTTCCACACATTCTCATTTTCAATCTCTCAATCGTATATTTTCTCATCATCGTGATGAATTTTTATGTCCATTACTTCGTGATCTCATTCCGTCCTGATTTGTTCCTGATACATATGGATAAATGAATTATTATTCCGTATCCTACGAGGAAACAGATTTTGTTCACTCATTCTGGCCTAGTAGGACAGAAAAGTGGTTTTGCTCGAGTGTGGATCGGATGTCGATGATACTTTCCTGTTCTGGAAAAACAGTTAGCTGATCTGAGCAGAACAAACTATTCTGCCCTAGTAGGGCAGAAAAGTGGTTTTGCTTAAGTGTGGATTGGATGTCGATTAGACTTTCTTGTTCTGGAAAAACAGTTAGCTGATCTGAGCAGAACAAACTATTCTGCCCTAGTAGGGCAGAAAAGTGGTTTTGCTCGAGTGTGGATCGGATGTCAATGAGACTTTCCTGTTCTGGAAAAACAGTTAGCTGATCTGAGCAGAACAAACGATTCTGCCCTAGTAGGGCAGCAAAATGGTTCGGAGAGAACAACGTTCCGTTTCCACCCCTTGTCTCGGTTGTGTGAGGTGACCCCTCCCGATTGATTATTATGCCATCGCCTCGTCCAAAAATGATACCACTTCCAACCCATGTTTCCACCATTTTGAGTGAAATAAAAGCACTCAACTCCAAACTCGACACCATGACTCAATCTCTTCCCACCATTATTCAATCTCAACTACACCAATTCAACGACCGTCGGTGTCTCACTATTTACGGTCTACCTGAGGACTCTACATCTACATTGAAGAAAAAGGTGAATGCAATTTTCAATTTGGTATCAATCTCGTCTTCAAATGTTTCAATTCTCCACCGTTTGGGAAAACCACGTCAAGATGGTTTACCCGGTCCAATCAAAGTTTCTCTCAAAGATGGCATTCCGTTTCCGCGTCTTATTAATCTTTCAACTGCGATGAAAACTGTTCCTTCTATGTCAACATTTCATGTACGAAAGTTCGAGACCCCGGAACAGCGGAAGGCCGGATTCCTCGCCAGACAATCGAAACGAGACGCCGCCCGAGCTGAGGTCACCGACCAAACTACAATTCGACGCAATGCTGCTGCCCAAACCCCTCAAATGGACATTGAGTTAGTTGAGGAAATTAGACAATTCGAATCGTTTTCTCCTTCTATTCAAATTCCTTCTACCCCTATTATCGATCGTCCATTTATTGATTTCCCTGATTTCTCTAAACTGGAACCGCCATCACCTAATCCTCCTCCACCTTCTGTTGATGCTCAATATTCGTTTGATTACTTCTATGAACACCATCCTCCTCCCTCATTGCCTCCCAATCAAATCGATGAAATAATTCGTCAATGTGAAACTGTACATGCTCATTGTCTCCGATACCGCTTATGTTCTGTTGAGGAGTTCTATGTTACAATTGTTCCATTCAAGTTCCGTACCGCATTTATTAGATTCTACTTCGAAATGTATGACTACAAAATTGTACCCCCATCTCGTTATAATAACGCTAGGTTATAAGTTTCTATGCTGATCTGCATATTTTCCACACATTCTCATTTTCAATCTCTCAATCGTATATTTTCTCATCATCGTGATGAATTTTTATGTCCATTACTTCGTGATCTCATTCCGTCCTGATTTGTTCCTGATACATATGGATAAATGAATTATTATTCCGTATCCTACGAGGAAACAGATTTTGTTCACTCATTCTGGCCTAGTAGGACAGAAAAGTGGTTTTGCTCGAGTGTGGATCGGATGTCGATGATACTTTCCTGTTCTGGAAAAACAGTTAGCTGATCTGAGCAGAACAAACTATTCTGCCCTAGTAGGGCAGAAAAGTGGTTTTGCTTAAGTGTGGATTGGATGTCGATTAGACTTTCTTGTTCTGGAAAAACAGTTAGCTGATCTGAGCAGAACAAACTATTCTGCCCTAGTAGGGCAGAAAAGTGGTTTTGCTCGAGTGTGGATCGGATGTCAATGAGACTTTCCTGTTCTGGAAAAACAGTTAGCTGATCTGAGCAGAACAAACGATTCTGCCCTAGTAGGGCAGCAAAATGGTTCGGAGAGAACAACGTTCCGTTTCCACCCCTTGTCTCGGTTGTGTGAGGTGACCCCTCCGATTGATTATTATGCCATCGCCTCGTCCAAAATGATACCACTTCCAACCCATGTTTCCACCATTTTGAGTGAAATAAAAGCACTCAACTCCAAACTCGACACCATGACTCAATCTCTTCCCACCATTATTCAATCTCAACTACACCAATTCAACGACCGTCGGTGTCTCACTATTTACGGTCTACCTGAGGACTCTACATCTACATTGAAGAAAAAGGTGAATGCAATTTTCAATTTGGTATCAATCTCGTCTTCAAATGTTTCAATTCTCCACCGTTTGGGAAAACCACGTCAAGATGGTTTACCCGGTCCAATCAAAGTTTCTCTCAAAGATGGCATTCCGTTTCCGCGTCTTATTAATCTTTCAACTGCGATGAAAACTGTTCCTTCTATGTCAACATTTCATGTACGAAAGTTCGAGACCCCGGAACAGCGGAAGGCCGGATTCCTCGCCAGACAATCGAAACGAGACGCCGCCCGAGCTGAGGTCACCGACCAAACTACAATTCGACGCAATGCTGCTGCCCAAACCCCTCAAATGGACATTGAGTTAGTTGAGGAAATTAGACAATTCGAATCGTTTTCTCCTTCTATTCAAATTCCTTCTACCCCTATTATCGATCGTCCATTTATTGATTTCCCTGATTTCTCTAAACTGGAACCGCCATCACCTAATCCTCCTCCACCTTCTGTTGATGCTCAATATTCGTTTGATTACTTCTATGAACACCATCCTCCTCCCTCATTGCCTCCCAATCAAATCGATGAAATAATTCGTCAATGTGAAACTGTACATGCTCATTGTCTCCGATACCGCTTATGTTCTGTTGAGGAGTTCTATGTTACAATTGTTCCATTCAAGTTCCGTACCGCATTTATTAGATTCTACTTCGAAATGTATGACTACAAAATTGTACCCCCATCTCGTTATAATAACGCTAGGTTATAAGTTTCTATGCTGATCTGCATCTTTTCCACACATTCTCATTTTCAATCTCTCAATCGTATATTTTCTCATCATCGTGATGAATTTTTATGTCCATTACTTCGTGATCTCATTCCGTCCTGATTTGTTCCTGATACATATGGATAAATGAATTATTATTCCGTATCCTACGAGGAAACAGATTTTGTTCACTCATTCTGGCCTAGTAGGACAGAAAAGTGGTTTTGCTCGAGTGTGGATCGGATGTCGATGATACTTTCCTGTTCTGGAAAAACAGTTAGCTGATCTGAGCAGAACAAACTATTCTGCCCTAGTAGGGCAGAAAAGTGGTTTTGCTTAAGTGTGGATTGGATGTCGATTAGACTTTCTTGTTCTGGAAAAACAGTTAGCTGATCTGAGCAGAACAAACTATTCTGCCCTAGTAGGCAGAAAAGTGGTTTTGCTCGAGTGTGGATCGGATGTCAATGAGACTTTCCTGTTCTGGAAAAACAGTTAGCTGATCTGAGCAGAACAAACTATTCTGCCCTAGTAGGGCAGCAAAATGGTTCGGAGAGAACAACGTTCCGTTCCGAACTGTTTCAGAAGGTGTTGTATAATCATTATACAAACCTCTTCTCGTTCCGAACTGTTTCAGAAGGTGTTGTATAATCATTATACAAACCTCTTCTCGTTCTGAACTGTTTCAGAAGGTGTTGTATAATCATTATACAAACCTCTTCTCGTTCTGAACGTTTCAAAAAATGTTGTATGATCATTATACAAACCTCTTCTCGTTCCGAATAGGTACAGAAGGTGTTGTATAATCATTATACAAACCTCTTCTCGTTCCGAATAGGTACAGAAGATGTTGTATAATCATTATACAAACCTCTTCTCGTTCCGAACTGTTTCAGAAGGTGTTGTGTAATCATTATACAAACCTCTTCTCGTTCCGAACTGTTTCAGAAGGTGTTGTATAATCATTATACAAACCTCTTCTCGTTCCGAATAGGTGCAGAAGGTGTTGTATAATCATTATACAAACCTCTTCTCGTTCCGAACTGTTTCAGAAGGTGTTGTATAATCATTATACAAACCTCTTCTCGTTCCGAATAGGTGCAGAAGGTGTTGTATAATCATTATACAAACCTCTTCTCGTTCCGAACTGTTTCAGAAGGTGTTGTATAATCATTATACAAACCTCTTCTCGTTCTGAACTGTTTCAGAAGGTGTTGTATAATCATTATACAAACCTCTTCTCGTTCTGAACGTTTCAAAAGATGTTGTATGATCATTATACAAACCTCTTCTCGTTCCGAACTGTTTTAGAAGGTGTTGTATAATCATTATACAAACCTCTTCTCGTTCCGAATAGGTACAGAAGGTGTTGTATAATCATTATACAAACCTCTTCTCGTTCCGAATAGGTACAGAAGATGTTGTATAATCATTATACAAACCTCTTCTCGTTCCGAACTGTTTCAGAAGGTGTTGTGTAATCATTATACAAACCTCTTCTCGTTCCGAACTGTTTCAGAAGGTGTTGTATAATCATTATACAAACCTCTTCTCGTTCCGAATAGGTGCAGAAGGTGTTGTATAATCATTATACAAACCTCTTCTCGTTCCGAACTGTTTCAGAAGGTGTTGTATAATCATTATACAAACCTCTTCTCGTTCCGAATAGGTGCAGAAGGTGTTGTATAATCATTATACAAACCTCTTCTCGTTCCGAACTGTTTCAGAAGGTGTTGTATAATCATTATACAAACCTCTTCTCGTTCTGAACTGTTTCAGAAGGTGTTGTATAATCATTATACAAACCTCTTCTCGTTCCGAACTGTTTCAGAAGGTGTTGTATAATCATTATACAAACCTCTTCTCGTTCTGAACTGTTTCAGAAGGTGTTGTATAATCATTATACAAACCTCTTCTCGTTCGAACTGTTTCAAAAGATGTTGTATAATCATTATACAAACCTCTTCTCGTTCCGAACTGTTTTAGAAGGTGTTGTATAATCATTATACAAACCTCTTCTCGTTCCGAATAGGTACAGAAGATGTTGTATAATCATTATACAAACCTCTTCTTGTTCCGAACTGTTTCAGAAGGTGTTGTGTAATCATTATACAAACCTCTTCTCGTTCCGAACTGTTTGTTTCAGAAGGTGTTGTATAATCATTATACAAACCTCTTTTCCCTCCCAACTGTTTCAGAAGGTGTTGTATAATCATTATACAAACCTCTTCTCGTTCCGAACTGTTTCAGAAGGTGTTGTATAATCATTATACAAACCTCTTCTCGTTCCGAACTGTTTGAGAAGGTGTTGTATAATCATTATACAAACCTCTTCTCGTTCCGAACTGTTTCAGAAGGTGTTGTATAATCATTATACAAACCTCTTCTCGTTCCGAACTGTTTTAGAAGGTGTTGTGTAATCATTATACAAACCTCTTCTCGTTCCGAACTGTTTCAGAAGATGTTGTATAATCATTATACAAACCTCTTCTCGTTCCGAACTGTTTCAGAAGGTGTTGTATAATCATTATACAAACCTCTTCTCGTTCCGAACTGTTTCAGAAGGTGTTGTATAATAATTATACAAACCTCTTCTCGTTCCGAATAGGTACAGAAGGTGTTGTATAATCATTATACAAACCTCTTCTCGTTCCGAATAGGTACAGAAGGTGTTGTATAATCATTATACAAACCTCTTCTCGTTCCGAACTGTTTCAGAAGGTGTTGTATAATCATTATACAAACCTCTTCTCGTTTCGAATAGGTACAGAAGGTGTTGTATAATCATTATACAAACCTCTTTTCCCTCCCAACTGTTTCAGAAGGTGTTGTATAATCATTATACAAACCTCTTCTCGTTCCGAACTGTTTCAGAAGGTGTTGTATAATAATTATACAAACCTCTTCTCGTTCCGAACTGTTTCAGAAGGTGTTGTATAATCATTATACAAACCTCTTCTCGTTCCGAACTGTTTCAGAAGGTGTTGTATAATAATTATACAAACCTCTTCTCGTTCCGAATAGGTACAGAAGGTGTTGTATAATAATTATACAAACCTCTTCTCGTTCCGAATAGGTACAGAAGGTGTTGTATAATCATTACACAAACCTCTTCTCGTTCCGAACTGTTTCAGAAGGTGTTGTATAATCATTATACAAACCTCTTCTCGTTCCGAACTGTTTCAGAAGGTGTTGTATAATAATTATACAAACCTCTTCTCGTTCCGAATAGGTACAGAAGGTGTTGTATAATCATTATACAAACCTCTTCTCGTTCCGAACTGTTTCAGAAGGTGTTGTATAATCATTATACAAACCTATTTTCCCTCCCAACTGTTTCAGAAGGTGTTGTATAATCATTATACAAACCTCTTCTCGTTCCGAACTGTTTCAGAAGGTGTTGTATAATCATTATACAAACCTCTTCTCGTTCCGAACTGTTTCAGAAGGTGTTGTATAATCATTATACAAACCTCTTCTCGTTCCGAACTGTTTCAGAAGGTGTTGTATAATCATTATACAAACCTCTTCTCGTTCCGAACTGTTTTAGAAGGTGTTGTGTAATCATTATACAAACCTCTTCTCGTTCCGAACTGTTTCAGAAGATGTTGTATAATCATTATACAAACCTCTTCTCGTTCCGAACTGTTTCAGAAGGTGTTGTATAATCATTATACAAACCTCTTCTCGTTCCGAACTGTTTCAGAAGGTGTTGTATAATAATTATACAAACCTCTTCTCGTTCCGAATAGGTACAGAAGGTGTTGTATAATCATTATACAAACCTCTTCTCGTTCCGAATAGGTACAGAAGGTGTTGTATAATCATTATACAAACCTCTTCTCGTTCCGAACTGTTTCAGAAGGTGTTGTATAATCATTATACAAACCTCTTCTCGTTTCGAATAGGTACAGAAGGTGTTGTATAATCATTATACAAACCTCTTTTCCTCCCAACTGTTTCAGAAGGTGTTGTATAATCATTATACAAACCTCTTCTCGTTCCGAACTGTTTCAGAAGGTGTTGTATAATCATTATACAAACCTCTTCTCGTTCCGAACTGTTTTAGAAGGTGTTGTGTAATCATTATACAAACCTCTTCTCGTTCCGAACTGTTTCAGAAGATGTTGTATAATCATTATACAAACCTCTTCTCGTTCCGAACTGTTTCAGAAGGTGTTGTATAATCATTATACAAACCTCTTCTCGTTCCGAACTGTTTCAGAAGGTGTTGTATAATAATTATACAAACCTCTTCTCGTTCCGAATAGGTACAGAAGGTGTTGTATAATCATTATACAAAACTCTTCTCGTTCCGAATAGGTACAGACGGTGTTGTATAATCATTATACAAACCTCTTCTCGTTCCGAACTGTTTCAGAAGGTGTTGTATAATCATTATACAAACCTCTTCTCGTTTCGAATAGGTACAGAAGGTGTTGTATAATCATTATACAAACCTCTTTTCCCTCCCAACTGTTTCAGAAGGTGTTGTATAATCATTATACAAACCTCTTCTCGTTCCGAACTGTTTCAGAAGGTGTTGTATAATAATTATACAAACCTCTTCTCGTTCCGAACTGTTTCAGAAGGTGTTGTATAATCATTATACAAACCTCTTCTCGTTCCGAACTGTTTCAGAAGGTGTTGTATAATAATTATACAAACCTCTTCTCGTTCCGAATAGGTACAGAAGGTGTTGTATAATCATTACACAAACCTCTTCTCGTTCCGAACTGTTTGTTTCAGAAGGTGTTGTATAATCATTATACAAACCTCTTTTCCCTCCCAACTGTTTCAGAAGGTGTTGTATAATCATTATGCAAACCTCTTCTCGTTCCGAACTGTTTCAGAAGGTGTTGTATAATCATTATACAAACCTCTTCTCGTTCCGAACTGTTTCAGAAGGTGTTGTATAATCATTATACAAACCTCTTCTCGTTCCGAACTGTTTCAGAAGGTGTTGTATAATCATTATACAAACCTCTTCTCGTTCCGAATAGGTACAGAAGGTGTTGTATAATCATTGTACAAACCTCTTCTCGTTCCGAATAGGTACAGAAAATGTTGTATAATCATTATACAAACCTCTTCTCGTTCCGAACTGTTTCAGAAGGTGTTGTGTAATCATTATGCAAACCTCTTCTCGTTCCGAATAGGTACAGAAGATGTTGTATAATCATTATACAAACCTCTTCTCGTTCCGAACTGTTTCAGAAGGTGTTGTATAATCATTATACAAACCTCTTCTCGTTCCGAATAGGTACAGAAGGTGTTGTATAATCATTATACAAACCTCTTCTCGTTCCGAATAGGTACAGAAGATGTTGTATAATCATTATACAAACCTCTTCTCGTTCCGAACTGTTTCAGAAGGTGTTGTATAATCATTATACAAACCTCTTTTCCCTCCCAACTGTTTCAGAAGGTGTTGTATAATCATTATACAACACCTCTTCTCGTTCCGAACTGTTTCAGAAGGTGTTGTATAATTATTATACAAACCTCTTCTCGTCCCGAATAGGTACAGAAGGTGTTGTATAATCATTATACAAACCTCTTCTCGTTCCGAATAGGTACAGAAGATGTTGTATAATCATTATACAAACCTCTTCTCGTTCCGAACTGTTTCAGAAGGTGTTGTGTAATCTTTATACAAACCTCTTCTCGTTCGGAACTGTTTCAGAAGGTGTTGTATAATCATTATACAAACCTCTTCTCGTTCCGAATAGGCACAGAAGGTGTTGTATAATCATTATACAAACCTCTTTTCTCTCCCAACTGTTTCAGAAGGTGTTGTATAATCATTATACAAACCTCTTCTCGTTCCGAACTGTTTCAGAAGGTGTTGTATAATCATTATACAAACCTCTTCTCGTTCAGAACTGTTTCAGAAGGTGTTGTGTAATCATTATACAAACCTCTTCTCGTTCCGAACTGTTTCAGAAGGTGTTGTATAATCATTATACAAACCTCTTCTCGTTCCGAATAGGTGCAGAAGGTGTTGTATAATCATTATACAAACCTCTTCTCGTTCCGAACTGTTTCAGAAGGTGTTGTGTAATCTTTATACAAACCTCTTCTCGTTCGGAACTGTTTCAGAAGGTGTTGTATAATCATTATACAAACCTCTTCTCGTTCCGAATAGGCACAGAAGGTGTTGTATAATCATTATACAAACCTCTTTTCTCTCCCAACTGTTTCAGAAGGTGTTGTATAATCATTATACAAACCTCTTCTCGTTCCGAACTGTTTCAGAAGGTGTTGTATAATCATTATACAAACCTCTTCTCGTTCCGAACTGTTTCAGAAGGTGTTGTGTAATCATTATACAAACCTCTTCTCGTTCCGAACTGTTTCAGAAGGGTGTTGTATAATCATTATACAAACCTCTTCTCGTTCCGAATAGGTGCAGAAGGTGTTGTATAATCATTATACAAACCTCTTCTCGTTCCGAACTGTTTCAGAAGGTGTTGTATAATCATTATACAAACCTCTTCTCGTTCCGAACTGTTTCAGAAGGTGTTGTATAATAATTATACAAACCTCTTCTCGTTCCGAACTGTTTCAGAAGGTGTTGTATAATCATTATACAAACCTCTTCTCGTTCCGAACTGTTTCAGAAGGTGTTGTATAATAATTATACAAACCTCTTCTCGTTCCGAATAGGTACAGAAGGTGTTGTATAATAATTATACAAACCTCTTCTCGTTCCGAATAGGTACAGAAGGTGTTGTATAATCATTACACAAACCTCTTCTCGTTCCGAACTGTTTGTTTCAGAAGGTGTTGTATAATCATTATACAAACCTCTTTCCCTCCCAACTGTTTCAGAAGGTGTTGTATAATCATTATGCAAACCTCTTCTCGTTCCGAACTGTTTCAGAAGGTGTTGTATAATCATTATACAAACCTCTTCTCGTTCCGAACTGTTTCAGAAGGTGTTGTATAATCATTATACAAACCTCTTCTCGTTCCGAACTGTTTCAGAAGGTGTTGTATAATCATTATACAAACCTCTTCTCGTTCCGAATAGGTACAGAAGGTGTTGTATAATCATTGTACAAACCTCTTCTCGTTCCGAATAGGTACAGAAAATGTTGTATAATCATTATACAAACCTCTTCTCGTTCCGAACTGTTTCAGAAGGTGTTGTGTAATCATTATACAAACCTCTTCTCGTTCCGAATAGGTACAGAAGATGTTGTATAATCATTATACAAACCTCTTCTCGTTCCGAACTGTTTCAGAAGGTGTTGTATAATCATTATACAAACCTCTTCTCGTTCCGAATAGGTACAGAAGGTGTTGTATAATCATTATACAAACCTCTTCTCGTTCCGAATAGGTACAGAAGATGTTGTATAATCATTATACAAACCTCTTCTCGTTCCGAACTGTTTCAGAAGGTGTTGTATAATCATTATACAAACCTCTTTTCCCTCCCAACTGTTTCAGAAGGTGTTGTATAATCATTATACAACACCTCTTCTCGTTCCGAACTGTTTCAGAAGGTGTTGTATAATTATTATACAAACCTCTTCTCGTCCCGAATAGGTACAGAAGGTGTTGTATAATCATTATACAAACCTCTTCTCGTTCCGAATAGGTACAGAAGATGTTGTATAATCATTATACAAACCTCTTCTCGTTCCGAACTGTTTCAGAAGGTGTTGTGTAATCTTTATACAAACCTCTTCTCGTTCGGAACTGTTTCAGAAGGTGTTGTATAATCATTATACAAACCTCTTCTCGTTCCGAATAGGCACAGAAGGTGTTGTATAATCATTATACAAACCTCTTTTCTCTCCCAACTGTTTCAGAAGGTGTTGTATAATCATTATACAAACCTCTTCTCGTTCCGAACTGTTTCAGAAGGTGTTGTATAATCATTATACAAACCTCTTCTCGTTCCGAACTGTTTCAGAAGGTGTTGTGTAATCATTATACAAACCTCTTCTCGTTCCGAACTGTTTCAGAAGGTGTTGTATAATCATTATACAAACCTCTTCTCGTTTCGAATAGGTACAGAAGGTGTTGTATAATCATTATACAAACCTCTTTTCCCTCCCAACTGTTTCAGAAGGTGTTGTATAATCATTATACAAACCTCTTTTCCCTCCCAACTGTTTCAGAAGGTGTTGTATAATCATTATACAAACCTCTTCTCGTTCCGAACTGTTTCAGAAGGTGTTGTATAATCATTATACAAACCTCTTCTCGTTCCGAACTGTTTTAGAAGGTGTTGTGTAATCATTATACAAACCTCTTCTCGTTCCGAACTGTTTCAGAAGATGTTGTATAATCATTATACAAACCTCTTCTCGTTCCGAACTGTTTCAGAAGGTGTTGTATAATCATTATACAAACCTCTTCTCGTTCCGAACTGTTTCAGAAGGTGTTGTATAATAATTATACAAACCTCTTCTCGTTCCGAATAGGTACAGAAGGTGTTGTATAATCATTATACAAAACTCTTCTCGTTCCGAATAGGTACAGACGGTGTTGTATAATCATTATACAAACCTCTTCTCGTTCCGAACTGTTTCAGAAGGTGTTGTATAATCATTATACAAACCTCTTCTCGTTTCGAATAGGTACAGAAGGTGTTGTATAATCATTATACAAACCTCTTTTCCCTCCCAACTGTTTCAGAAGGTGTTGTATAATCATTATACAAACCTCTTCTCGTTCCGAACTGTTTCAGAAGGTGTTGTATAATAATTATACAAACCTCTTCTCGTTCCGAACTGTTTCAGAAGGTGTTGTATAATCATTATACAAACCTCTTCTCGTTCCGAACTGTTTCAGAAGGTGTTGTATAATAATTATACAAACCTCTTCTCGTTCCGAATAGGTACAGAAGGTGTTGTATAATCATTACACAAACCTCTTCTCGTTCCGAACTGTTTGTTTCAGAAGGTGTTGTATAATCATTATACAAACCTCTTTTCCCTCCCAACTGTTTCAGAAGGTGTTGTATAATCATTATGCAAACCTCTTCTCGTTCCGAACTGTTTCAGAAGGTGTTGTATAATCATTATACAAACCTCTTCTCGTTCCGAACTGTTTCAGAAGGTGTTGTATAATCATTATACAAACCTCTTCTCGTTCCGAACTGTTTCAGAAGGTGTTGTATAATCATTATACAAACCTCTTCTCGTTCCGAATAGGTACAGAAGGTGTTGTATAATCATTGTACAAACCTCTTCTCGTTCCGAATAGGTACAGAAAATGTTGTATAATCATTATACAAACCTCTTCTCGTTCCGAACTGTTTCAGAAGGTGTTGTGTAATCATTATACAAACCTCTTCTCGTTCCGAATAGGTACAGAAGATGTTGTATAATCATTATACAAACCTCTTCTCGTTCCGAACTGTTTCAGAAGGTGTTGTATAATCATTATACAAACCTCTTCTCGTTCCGAATAGGTACAGAAGGTGTTGTATAATCATTATACAAACCTCTTCTCGTTCCGAATAGGTACAGAAGATGTTGTATAATCATTATACAAACCTCTTCTCGTTCCGAACTGTTTCAGAAGGTGTTGTATAATCATTATACAAACCTCTTTTCCCTCCCAACTGTTTCAGAAGGTGTTGTATAATCATTATACAACACCTCTTCTCGTTCCGAACTGTTTCAGAAGGTGTTGTATAATTATTATACAAACCTCTTCTCGTCCGAATAGGTACAGAAGGTGTTGTATAATCATTATACAAACCTCTTCTCGTTCCGAATAGGTACAGAAGATGTTGTATAATCATTATACAAACCTCTTCTCGTTCCGAACTGTTTCAGAAGGTGTTGTGTAATCTTTATACAAACCTCTTCTCGTTCGGAACTGTTTCAGAAGGTGTTGTATAATCTATATATTATACAAACCTCTTCTCGTTCCGAATAGGCACAGAAGGTGTTGTATAATCATTATACAAACCTCTTTTCTCTCCCAACTGTTTCAGAAGGTGTTGTATAATCATTATACAAACCTCTTCTCGTTCCGAACTGTTTCAGAAGGTGTTGTATAATCATTATACAAACCTCTTCTCGTTCCGAACTGTTTCAGAAGGTGTTGTGTAATCATTATACAAACCTCTTCTCGTTCCGAACTGTTTCAGAAGGTGTTGTATAATAATTATACAAACCTCTTCTCGTTCCGAATAGGTACAGAAGGTGTTGTATAATCATTATACAAACCTCTTCTCGTTCGGAATAGGTACAGAAGGTGTTGTATAATCATTATACAAACCTCTTCTCGTTCCGAACTGTTTCAGAAGGTGTTGTATAATCATTATACAAACCTCTTCTCGTTTCGAATAGGTACAGAAGGTGTTGTATAATCATTATACAAACCTCTTTTCCCTCCCAACTGTTTCAGAAGGTGTTGTATAATCATTATACAAACCTCTTCTCGTTCCGAACTGTTTCAGAAGGTGTTGTATAATAATTATACAAACCTCTTCTCGTTCCGAACTGTTTCAGAAGGTGTTGTATAATCATTATACAAACCTCTTCTCGTTCCGAACTGTTTCAGAAGGTGTTGTATAATAATTATACAAACCTCTTCTCGTTCCGAATAGGTACAGAAGGTGTTGTATAATAATTATACAAACCTCTTCTCGTTCCGAATAGGTACAGAAGGTGTTGTATAATCATTACACAAACCTCTTCTCGTTCCGAACTGTTTCAGAAGGTGTTGTATAATCATTATACAAACCTCTTCTCGTTCCGAACTGTTTCAGAAGGTGTTGTATAATAATTATACAAACCTCTTCTCGTTCCGAATAGGTACAGAAGGTGTTGTATAATCATTATACAAACCTCTTCTCGTTCCGAACTGTTTCAGAAGGTGTTGTATAATCATTATACAAACCTATTTTCCCTCCCAACTGTTTCAGAAGGTGTTGTATAATCATTATACAAACCTCTTCTCGTTCCGAACTGTTTCAGAAGGTGTTGTATAATCATTATACAAACCTCTTCTCGTTCCGAACTGTTTCAGAAGGTGTTGTATAATCATTATACAAACCTCTTCTCGTTCCGAACTGTTTCAGAAGGTGTTGTATAATCATTATACAAACCTCTTCTCGTTCCGAACTGTTTTAGAAGGTGTTGTGTAATCATTATACAAACCTCTTCTCGTTCCGAACTGTTTCAGAAGATGTTGTATAATCATTATACAAACCTCTTCTCGTTCCGAACTGTTTCAGAAGGTGTTGTATAATCATTATACAAACCTCTTCTCGTTCCGAACTGTTTCAGAAGGTGTTGTATAATAATCATACAAACCTCTTCTCGTTCCGAATAGGTACAGAAGGTGTTGTATAATCATTATACAAACCTCTTCTCGTTCCGAATAGGTACAGAAGGTGTTGTATAATCATTATACAAACCTCTTCTCGTTCCGAACTGTTTCAGAAGGTGTTGTATAATCATTATACAAACCTCTTCTCGTTTCGAATAGGTACAGAAGGTGTTGTATAATCATTATACAAACCTCTTTTCCCTCCCAACTGTTTCAGAAGGTGTTGTATAATCATTATACAAACCTCTTCTCGTTCCGAACTGTTTCAGAAGGTGTTGTATAATAATTATACAAACCTCTTCTCGTTCCGAACTGTTTCAGAAGGTGTTGTATAATCATTATACAAACCTCTTCTCGTTCCGAACTGTTTCAGAAGGTGTTGTATAATAATTATACAAACCTCTTCTCGTTCCGAATAGGTACAGAAGGTGTTGTATAATCATTACACAAACCTCTTCTCGTTCCGAACTGTTTGTTTCAGAAGGTGTTGTATAATCATTATACAAACCTCTTTTCCCTCCCAACTGTTTCAGAAGGTGTTGTATAATCATTATGCAAACCTCTTCTCGTTCCGAACTGTTTCAGAAGGTGTTGTATAATCATTATACAAACCTCTTCTCGTTCCGAACTGTTTCAGAAGGTGTTGTATAATCATTATACAAACCTCTTCTCGTTCCGAACTGTTTCAGAAGGTGTTGTATAATCATTATACAAACCTCTTCTCGTTCCGAATAGGTACAGAAGGTGTTGTATAATCATTGTACAAACCTCTTCTCGTTCCGAATAGGTACAGAAAATGTTGTATAATCATTATACGAACCTCTTCTCGTTCCGAACTGTTTCAGAAGGTGTTGTGTAATCATTATACAAACCTCTTCTCGTTCCGAATAGGTACAGAAGATGTTGTATAATCATTATACAAACCTCTTCTCGTTCCGAACTGTTTCAGAAGGTGTTGTATAATCATTATACAAACCTCTTCTCGTTCCGAATAGGTACAGAAGGTGTTGTATAATCATTATACAAACCTCTTCTCGTTCCGAATAGGTACAGAAGATGTTGTATAATCATTATACAAACCTCTTCTCGTTCCGAACTGTTTCAGAAGGTGTTGTATAATCATTATACAAACCTCTTTTCCCTCCCAACTGTTTCAGAAGGTGTTGTATAATCATTATACAACACCTCTTCTCGTTCCGAACTGTTTCAGAAGGTGTTGTATAATTATTATACAAACCTCTTCTCGTCCCGAATAGGTACAGAAGGTGTTGTATAATCATTATACAAACCTCTTCTCGTTCCGAATAGGTACAGAAGATGTTGTATAATCATTATACAAACCTCTTCTCGTTCCGAACTGTTTCAGAAGGTGTTGTGTAATCTTTATACAAACCTCTTCTCGTTCGGAACTGTTTCAGAAGGTGTTGTATAATCATTATACAAACCTCTTCTCGTTCCGAATAGGCACAGAAGGTGTTGTATAATCATTATACAAACCTCTTTTCTCTCCCAACTGTTTCAGAAGGTGTTGTATAATCATTATACAAACCTCTTCTCGTTCCGAACTCTTTCAGAAGGTGTTGTATAATCATTATACAAACCTCTTCTCGTTCCGAACTGTTTCAGAAGGTGTTGTGTAATCATTATACAAACCTCTTCTCGTTCCGAACTGTTTCAGAAGGTGTTGTATAATCATTATACAAACCTCTTCTCGTTCCGAATAGGTGCAGAAGGTGTTGTATAATCATTATACAAACCTCTTCTCGTTCCGAACTGTTTCAGAAGGTGTTGTGTAATCTTTATACAAACCTCTTCTCGTTCGGAACTGTTTCAGAAGGTGTTGTATAATCATTATACAAACCTCTTCTCGTTCCGAATAGGCACAGAAGGTGTTGTATAATCATTATACAAACCTCTTTTCTCTCCCAACTGTTTCAGAAGGTGTTGTATAATCATTATACAAACCTCTTCTCGTTCCGAACTGTTTCAGAAGGTGTTGTATAATCATTATACAAACCTCTTCTCGTTCCGAACTGTTTCAGAAGGTGTTGTGTAATCATTATACAAACCTCTTCTCGTTCCGAACTGTTTCAGAAGGTGTTGTATAATCATTATACAAACCTCTTCTCGTTCCGAATAGGTGCAGAAGGTGTTGTATAATCATTATACAAACCTCTTCACGTTCCGAACTGTTTCAGAAGGTGTTGTATAATCATTATACAAACCTCTTCTCGTTCCGAACTGTTTCAGAAGGTGTTGTATAATAATTATACAAACCTCTTCTCGTTCCGAACTGTTTCAGAAGGTGTTGTATAATCATTATACAAACCTCTTCTCGTTCCGAACTGTTTCAGAAGGTGTTGTATAATAATTATACAAACCTCTTCTCGTTCCGAATAGGTACAGAAGGTGTTGTATAATAATTATACAAACCTCTTCTCGTTCCGAATAGGTACAGAAGGTGTTGTATAATCATTACACAAACCTCTTCTCGTTCCGAACTGTTTGTTTCAGAAGGTGTTGTATAATCATTATACAAACCTCTTTTCCCTCCCAACTGTTTCAGAAGGTGTTGTATAATCATTATGCAAACCTCTTCTCGTTCCGAACTGTTTCAGAAGGTGTTGTATAATCATTATACAAACCTCTTCTCGTTCCGAACTGTTTCAGAAGGTGTTGTATAATCATTATACAAACCTCTTCTCGTTCCGAACTGTTCAGAAGGTGTTGTATAATCATTATACAAACCTCTTCTCGTTCCGAATAGGTACAGAAGGTGTTGTATAATCATTGTACAAACCTCTTCTCGTTCCGAATAGGTACAGAAAATGTTGTATAATCATTATACAAACCTCTTCTCGTTCCGAACTGTTTCAGAAGGTGTTGTGTAATCATTATACAAACCTCTTCTCGTTCCGAATAGGTACAGAAGATGTTGTATAATCATTATACAAACCTCTTCTCGTTCCGAACTGTTTCAGAAGGTGTTGTATAATCATTATACAAACCTCTTCTCGTTCCGAATAGGTACAGAAGGTGTTGTATAATCATTATACAAACCTCTTCTCGTTCCGAATAGGTACAGAAGATGTTGTATAATCATTATACAAACCTCTTCTCGTTCCGAACTGTTTCAGAAGGTGTTGTATAATCATTATACAAACCTCTTTTCCCTCCCAACTGTTTCAGAAGGTGTTGTATAATCATTATACAACACCTCTTCTCGTTCCGAACTGTTTCAGAAGGTGTTGTATAATTATTATACAAACCTCTTCTCGTCCCGAATAGGTACAGAAGGTGTTGTATAATCATTATACAAACCTCTTCTCGTTCCGAATAGGTACAGAAGATGTTGTATAATCATTATACAAACCTCTTCTCGTTCCGACTGTTTCAGAAGGTGTTGTGTAATCTTTATACAAACCTCTTCTCGTTCCGAACTGTTTCAGAAGGTGTTGTATAATCATTATATAAACCTCTTCTCGTTCCGAATAGGCACAGAAGGTGTTGTATAATCATTATACAAACCTCTTTTCTCTCCCAACTGTTTCAGAAGGTGTTGTATAATCATTATACAAACCTCTTCTCGTTCCGAACTGTTTCAGAAGGTGTTGTATAATCATTATACAAACCTCTTCTCGTTCCGAATAGGTACAGAAGGTGTTGTATAATCATTATACAAACCTCTTCTCGTTCCGAATAGGTACAGAAGGTGTCATCTTATCGTTCCGTTCCTCTCTTCTCGTTCCGAACTGTTTCAGAAGGTGTCAGAAGGAAGAAGGTATAGATGTCATTAATCATTATACAAACCTCTTCTCTTTCCGAATAGGTACAGAAGGTGTTGTATAATCATTATACAAACCTCTTCTCGTTCCGAATAGGTACAGAAGATGTTGTATAATCATTATACAAACCTCTTCTCGTTCCGAACTGTTTCAGAAGGTGTTGTATAATCATTATACAAACCTCTTCTCGTTCCGAACTGTTTCAGAAGGTGTTGTATAATCATTATACAAACCTCTTCTCGTTCCGAACTGTTTCAGAAGGTGTTGTATAATCATTATACAAACCTCTTCTCGTTCCGAATAGGTACAGAAGGTGTTGTATAATCATTGTACAAACCTCTTCTCGTTCCGAATAGGTACAGAAAATGTTGTATAATCATTATACAAACCTCTTCTCGTTCCGAACTGTTTCAGAAGGTGTTGTGTAATCATTATACAAACCTCTTCTCGTTCCGAATAGGTACAGAAGATGTTGTATAATCATTATACAAACCTCTTCTCGTTCCGAACTGTTTCAGAAGGTGTTGTATAATCATTATACAAACCTCTTCTCGTTCCGAATAGGTACAGAAGGTGTTGTATAATCATTATACAAACCTCTTCTCGTTCCGAATAGGTACAGAAGATGTTGTATAATCATTATACAAACCTCTTCTCGTTCCGAACTGTTTCAGAAGGTGTTGTATAATCATTATACAAACCTCTTTTCCATCCCAACTGTTTCAGAAGGTGTTGTATAATCATTATACAACACCTCTTCTCGTTCCGAACTGTTTCAGAAGGTGTTGTATAATTATTATACAAACCTCTTCTCGTCCCGAATAGGTACAGAAGGTGTTGTATAATCATTATACAAACCTCTTCTCGTTCCGAATAGGTACAGAAGATGTTGTATAATCATTATACAAACCTCTTCTCGTTCCGAACTGTTTCAGAAGGTGTTGTGTAATCTTTATACAAACCTCTTCTCGTTCCGAACTGTTTCAGAAGGTGTTGTATAATCATTATACAAACCTCTTCTCGTTCCGAATAGGCACAGAAGGTGTTGTATAATCATTATACAAACCTCTTTTCTCTCCCAACTGTTCCAGAAGGTGTTGTATAATCATTATACAAACCTCTTCTCGTTCCGAACTGTTTCAGAAGGTGTTGTATAATCATTATACAAACCTCTTCTCGTTCCGAATAGGTACAGAAGGTGTTGTATAATCATTATACAAACCTCTTCTCGTTCCGAATAGGTACAGAAGGTGTCATCTTATCGTTCCGTTCCTCTCTTCTCGTTCCGAACTGTTTCAGAAGGTGTCAGAAGGAAGAAGGTATAGATGTCATTAATCATTATACAAACCTCTTCTCTTTCCGAATAGGTACAGAAGGTGTTGTATAATCATTATACAAACCTCTTCTCGTTCCGAATAGGTACAGAAGATGTTGTATAATCATTATACAAACCTCTTCTCGTTCCGAACTGTTTCGGAAGGTGTTGTGTAATCATTATACAAACCTCTTCTCGTTCCGAATAGGTACAGAATATGTTGTATAATTATTATACAAACCTCTTCTCGTTCCGAATAGGTACAGAAGGTGTTGTATAATCATTATACAAACCTCTTCTCGTTCCGAACTGTTTCAGAAGGTGTTGTATAATTATTATACAAACCTCTTCTCGTCCCGAATAGGTACAGAAGGTGTTGTATAATCATTATACAAACCTCTTCTCGTTCCGAATAGGTACAGAAGATGTTGTATAATCATTATACAAACCTCTTCTCGTTCCGAACTGTTTCAGAAGGTGTTGTGTAATCTTTATACAAACCTCTTCTCGTTCCGAACTGTTTCAGAAGGTGTTGTATAATCATTATACAAACCTCTTCTCGTTCCGAATAGGCACAGAAGGTGTTGTATAATCATTATACAAACCTCTTTTCTCTCCCAACTGTTTCAGAAGGTGTTGTATAATCATTATACAAACCTCTTCTCGTTCCGAACTGTTTCAGAAGGTGTTGTATAATCATTATACAAACCTCTTCTCGTTCCGAATAGGTACAGAAGGTGTTGTATAATCATTATACAAACCTCTTCTCGTTCCGAATAGGTAAAGAAGGTGTCATCTTATCGTTCCGTTCCTCTCTTCTCGTTCCGAACTGTTTCAGAAGGTGTCAGAAGGAAGAAGGTATAGATGTCATTAATCATTATACAAACCTCTTCTCTTTCCGAATAGGTACAGAAGGTGTTGTATAATCATTATACAAACCTCTTCTCGTTCCGAATAGGTACAGAAGATGTTGTATAATCATTATACAAACCTCTTCTCGTTCCGAACTGTTTCGGAAGGTGTTGTGTAATCATTATACAAACCTCTTCTCGTTCCGAATAGGTACAGAAGATGTTGTATAATCATTATACAAACCTCTTCTCGTTCCGAACTGTTTCAGAAGGTGTTGTGTAATCATTATACAAACCTCTTCTCGTTCCGAACTGTTAAAGAAGGTGTTGTATAATCATTATACGAACCTCTTCTCGTTCCGAACTGTTTCAGAAGGTGTTGTATAATCATTATACAAACCTCTTCTCGTTCCGAACTGTTTCAGAAGGTGTTGTATAATCATTATACAAACCTCTTTTCCATCCCAACTGTTTCAGAAGGTGTTGTATAATCATTATACAACACCTCTTCTCGTTCCGAACTGTTTCAGAAGGTGTTGTATAATTATTATAC
This sequence comes from Litoditis marina, assembly GCA_964036275.1. Classification (NCBI taxonomy): domain Eukaryota; kingdom Metazoa; phylum Nematoda; class Chromadorea; order Rhabditida; family Rhabditidae; genus Litoditis; species Litoditis marina. The sequence goes on from CAXIWQ010000001.1 coordinate 90,248, forward strand.
AAACCTCTTCTCGTCCCGAATAGGTACAGAAGGTGTTGTATAATCATTATACAAACCTCTTCTCGTTCCGAATAGGTACAGAAGATGTTGTATAATCATTATACAAACCTCTTCTCGTTCCGAACTGTTTCAGAAGGTGTTGTGTAATCTTTATACAAACCTCTTCTCGTTCCGAACTGTTTCAGAAGGTGTTGTATAATCATTATACAAACCTCTTCTCGTTCCGAATAGGCACAGAAGGTGTTGTATAATCATTATACAAACCTCTTTTCTCTCCAACTGTTTCAGAAGGTGTTGTATAATCATTATACAAACCTCTTCTCGTTCCGAACTGTTTCAGAAGGTGTTGTATAATCATTATACAAACCTCTTCTCGTTCCGAATAGGTACAGAAGGTGTTGTATAATCATTATACAAACCTCTTCTCGTTCCGAATAGGTACAGAAGGTGTCATCTTATCGTTCCGTTCCTCTCTTCTCGTTCCGAACTGTTTCAGAAGGTGTCAGAAGGAAGAAGGTATAGATGTCATTAATCATTATACAAACATCTTCTCTTTCCGAATAGGTACAGAAGGTGTTGTATAATCAGTATACAAACCTCTTCTCGTTCCGAATAGGTACAGAAGATGTTGTATAATCATTATACAAACCTCTTCTCGTTCCGAACTGTTTCGGAAGGTGTTGTGTAATCATTATACAAACCTCTTCTCGTTCCGAATAGGTACAGAAGATGTTGTATAATCATTATACAAACCTCTTCTCGTTCCGAACTGTTTCAGAAGGTGTTGTGTAATCATTATACAAACCTCTTCTCGTTCCGAACTGTTAAAGAAGGTGTTGTATAATCATTATACGAACCTCTTCTCGTTCCGAACTGTTTCAGAAGGTGTTGTATAATCATTATACAAACCTCTTCTCGTTCCGAACTGTTTCAGAAGGTGTTGTATAATAATTATACAAACCTCTTCTCGTTCCGAATAGGTACAGAAGGTGTTGTATAATCATTATACAAACCTCTTCTCGTTCCGAACTGTTTCAGAAGGTGTTGTATAATCATTATACAAACCTCTTCTCGTTCCGAATAGGTACAGAAGGTGTTGTATAATCATTATACAAACCTCTTTTCCCTCCCAACTGTTCCAGAAGGTGTTGTATAATCATTATACAAACCTCTTCTCGTTCCGAATAGGTACAGAAGGTGTTGTATAATCATTATACAAACCTCTTCTCGTTCCGAACTGTTTCAGAAGGTGTTGTATAATCATTATACAAACCTCTTCTCGTTCCGAACTGTTTCAGAAGGTGTTGTATAATCATTATACAAACGTGTTCTCGTTCCGAACTGTTAAAGAAGGTGTTGTATAATCATTATACGAACCTCTTCTCGTTCCGAACTGTTTCAGAAGGTGTTGTATAATCATTATACAAACCTCTTCTCGTTCCGAACTGTTTCAGAAGGTGTTGTATAATAATTATACAAACCTCTTCTCGTTCCGAATAGGTACAGAAGGTGTTGTATAATCATTATACAAACCTATTCTCGTTCCGAACTGTTCCAGAAGGTGTTGTATAATCATTATACAAACCTCTTCTCGTTCCGAATAGGTACAGAAGGTGTTGTATAATCATTATACAAACCTCTTTTCCCTCCCAACTGTTCCAGAAGGTGTTGTATAATCATTATACAAACCTCTTCTCGTTCCGAATAGGTACAGAAGGTGTTGTATAATCATTATACAAACCTCTTCTCGTTCCGAACTGTTTCAGAAGGTGTTGTATAATCATTATACAAACGTGTTCTCGTTCCGAACTGTTTCAGAAGGTGTTGTATAATCATTATACAAACGTGTTCTCGTTCCGAACTGTTTCAAAAGATGTTGTATAATCATTATACAAACCTCTTCTCGTTCCGAACTGTTTCAGAAGGTGTTGTATAATCATTATACAAACCTCTTCTCGTTCCGAATAGGTACAGAAGGTGTTGTATAATCATTGTACAAACCTCTTCTCGTTCCGAATAGGTACAGAAGATGTTGTATAATCATTATACAAACCTCTTCTCGTTCCGAATAGGTACAGAAGATGTTGTATAATCATTATACAAACCTCTTCTCGTTCCGAACTGTTTCAGAAGGTGTTGTGTAATCATTATACAAACCTCTTCTCGTTCCGAACTGTTAAAGAAGGTGTTGTATAATCATTATACGAACCTCTTCTCGTTCCGAACTGTTTCAGAAGGTGTTGTATAATCATTATACAAACCTCTTCTCGTTCCGAACTGTTTCAGAAGGTGTTGTATAATAATTATACAAACCTCTTCTCGTTCCGAATAGGTACAGAAGGTGTTGTATAATCATTATACAAACCTCTTCTCGTTCCGAACTGTTTCAGAAGGTGTTGTATAATCATTATACAAACCTCTTCTCGTTCCGAATAGGTACAGAAGGTGTTGTATAATCATTATACAAACCTCTTTTCCCTCCCAACTGTTTCAGAAGGTGTTGTATAATCATTATACAAACCTCTTCTCGTTCCGAACTGTTTCAGAAGGTGTTGTATAATCATTATACAAACCTCTTCTCGTTCCGAACTGTTTCAGAAGGTGTTGTATAATCATTATACAAACCTCTTCTCGTTCCGAACTGTTTCAGAAGGTGTTGTATAATCATTATACAAACGTGTTCTCGTTCCGAACTGTTTCAAAAGATGTTGTATAATCATTATACAAACCTCTTCTCGTTCCGAACTGTTTCAGAAGGTGTTGTATAATCATTATACAAACCTCTTCTCGTTCCGAATAGGTACAGAAGGGGTTGTATAATCATTGTACAAACCTCTTCTCGTTCCGAATAGGTACAGAAGATGTTGTATAATCATTATACAAACCTCTTCTCGTTCCGAACTGTTTCAGAAGGTGTTGTGTAATCATTATACAAAAACCTCTTCTCGTTCCGAATAGGTACAGAAGATGTTGTATAATCATTATACAAACCTCTTCTCGTTCCGAACTGTTTCAGAAGGTGTTGTATAATCATTATACAAACCTCTTCTCGTTCCGAATAGGTACAGAAGGTGTTGTATAATCATTATACAAACCTCTTCTCGTTCCGAATAGGTACAGAAGATGTTGTATAATCATTATACAAACCTCTTCTCGTTCCGAACTGTTTCAGAAGTGTTGTATAATCATTATACAAACCTCTTTCCCTCCCAACTGTTTCAGAAGGTGTTGTATAATCATTATACAACACCTCTTCTCGTTCCGAACTGTTTCAGAAGGTGTTGTATAATCATTATACAAACCTCTTCTCGTTCCGAATAGGTACAGAAGATGTTGTATAATCATTATACAAACCTCTTCTCGTTCCGAACTGTTTCAGAAGGTGTTGTGTAATCTTTATACAAACCTCTTCTCGTTCCGAACTGTTTCAGAAGGTGTTGTATAATCATTATACAAACCTCTTCTCGTTCCGAACTGTTTCAGAAGGTGTTGTATAATAATTATACAAACCTCTTCTCGTTCCGAATAGGTACAGAAGGTGTTGTATAATCATTATACAAACCTATTCTCGTTCCGAACTGTTTCAGAAGGTGTTGTATAATCATTATACAAACCTCTTCTCGTTCCGAATAGGTACAGAAGGTGTTGTATAATCATTATACAAACCTCTTTTCCCTCCCAACTGTTCCAGAAGGTGTTGTATAATCATTATACAAACCTCTTCTCGTTCCGAATAGGTACAGAAGGTGTTGTATAATCATTATACAAACCTCTTCTCGTTCCGAACTGTTTCAGAAGGTGTTGTATAATCATTATACAAACCTCTTCTCGTTCCGAACTGTTTCAGAAGGTGTTGTATAATCATTATACAAACCTCTTCTCGTTCCGAACTGTTTCAGAAGGTGTTGTGTAATCTTTATACAAACCTCTTCTCGTTCCGAACTGTTTCAGAAGGTGTTGTATAATAATTATACAAACCTCTTCTCGTTCCGAATAGGTACAGAAGGTGTTGTATAATCATTATACAAACCTATTCTCGTTCCGAACTGTTTCAGAAGGTGTTGTATAATCATTATACAAACCTCTTTTCCATCCCAACTGTTTCAGAAGGTGTTGTATAATCATTATACAACACCTCTTCTCGTTCCGAACTGTTTCAGAAGGTGTTGTATAATTATTATACAAACCTCTTCTCGTCCCGAATAGGTACAGAAGGTGTTGTATAATCATTATACAAACCTCTTCTCGTTCCGAATAGGTACAGAAGATGTTGTATAATCATTATACAAACCTCTTCTCGTTCCGAACTGTTTCAGAAGGTGTTGTGTAATCTTTATACAAACCTCTTCTCGTTCCGAACTGTTTCAGAAGGTGTTGTATAATCATTATACAAACCTCTTCTCGTTCCGAATAGGCACAGAAGGTGTTGTATAATCATTATACAAACCTCTTTTCTCTCCCAACTGTTCCAGAAGGTGTTGTATAATCATTATACAAACCTCTTCTCGTTCCGAACTGTTTCAGAAGGTGTTGTATAATCATTATACAAACCTCTTCTCGTTCCGAATAGGTACAGAAGGTGTTGTATAATCATTATACAAACCTCTTCTCGTTCCGAATAGGTACAGAAGGTGTCATCTTATCGTTCCGTTCCTCTCTTCTCGTTCCGAACTGTTTCAGAAGGTGTCAGAAGGAAGAAGGTATAGATGTCATTAATCATTATACAAACCTCTTCTCTTTCCGAATAGGTACAGAAGGTGTTGTATAATCATTATACAAACCTCTTCTCGTTCCGAATAGGTACAGAAGATGTTGTATAATCATTATACAAACCTCTTCTCGTTCCGAACTGTTTCGGAAGGTGTTGTGTAATCATTATACAAACCTCTTCTCGTTCCGAATAGGTACAGAATATGTTGTATAATTATTATACAAACCTCTTCTCGTTCCGAATAGGTACAGAAGGTGTTGTATAATCATTATACAAACCTCTTCTCGTTCCGAACTGTTTCAGAAGGTGTTGTATAATTATTATACAAACCTCTTCTCGTCCCGAATAGGTACAGAAGGTGTTGTATAATCATTATACAAACCTCTTCTCGTTCCGAATAGGTACAGAAGATGTTGTATAATCATTATACAAACCTCTTCTCGTTCCGAACTGTTTCAGAAGGTGTTGTGTAATCTTTATACAAACCTCTTCTCGTTCCGAACTGTTTCAGAAGGTGTTGTATAATCATTATACAAACCTCTTCTCGTTCCGAATAGGCACAGAAGGTGTTGTATAATCATTATACAAACCTCTTTTCTCTCCCAACTGTTTCAGAAGGTGTTGTATAATCATTATACAAACCTCTTCTCGTTCCGAACTGTTTCAGAAGGTGTTGTATAATCATTATACAAACCTCTTCTCGTTCCGAATAGGTACAGAAGGTGTTGTATAATCATTATACAAACCTCTTCTCGTTCCGAATAGGTACAGAAGGTGTCATCTTATCGTTCCGTTCCTCTCTTCTCGTTCCGAACTGTTTCAGAAGGTGTCAGAAGGAAGAAGGTATAGATGTCATTAATCATTATACAAACCTCTTCTCTTTCCGAATAGGTACAGAAGGTGTTGTATAATCATTATACAAACCTCTTCTCGTTCCGAATAGGTACAGAAGATGTTGTATAATCATTATACAAACCTCTTCTCGTTCCGAACTGTTTCGGAAGGTGTTGTGTAATCATTATACAAACCTCTTCTCGTTCCGAATAGGTACAGAAGATGTTGTATAATCATTATACAAACCTCTTCTCGTTCCGAACTGTTTCAGAAGGTGTTGTGTAATCATTATACAAACCTCTTCTCGTTCCGAACTGTTAAAGAAGGTGTTGTATAATCATTATACGAACCTCTTCTCGTTCCGAACTGTTTCAGAAGGTGTTGTATAATCATTATACAAACCTCTTCTCGTTCCGAACTGTTTCAGAAGGTGTTGTATAATCATTATACAAACCTCTTTTCCATCCCAACTGTTTCAGAAGGTGTTGTATAATCATTATACAACACCTATTCTCGTTCCGAACTGTTTCAGAAGGTGTTGTATAATCATTATACAAACCTCTTCTCGTTCCGAATAGGTACAGAAGGTGTTGTATAATCATTATACAAACCTCTTTTCCCTCCCAACTGTTCCAGAAGGTGTTGTATAATCATTATACAAACCTCTTCTCGTTCCGAATAGGTACAGAAGGTGTTGTATAATCATTATACAAACCTCTTCTCGTTCCGAACTGTTTCAGAAGGTGTTGTATAATCATTATACAAACCTCTTCTCGTTCCGAACTGTTTCAGAAGGTGTTGTATAATCATTATACAAACCTCTTCTCGTTCCGAACTGTTTCAGAAGGTGTTGTGTAATCTTTATACAAACCTCTTCTCGTTCCGAACTGTTTCAGAAGGTGTTGTATAATAATTATACAAACCTCTTCTCGTTCCGAATAGGTACAGAAGGTGTTGTATAATCATTATACAAACCTATTCTCGTTCCGAACTGTTTCAGAAGGTGTTGTATAATCATTATACAAACCTCTTTTCCATCCCAACTGTTTCAGAAGGTGTTGTATAATCATTATACAACACCTCTTCTCGTTCCGAACTGTTTCAGAAGGTGTTGTATAATTATTATACAAACCTCTTCTCGTCCCGAATAGGTACAGAAGGTGTTGTATAATCATTATACAAACCTCTTCTCGTTCCGAATAGGTACAGAAGATGTTGTATAATCATTATACAAACCTCTTCTCGTTCCGAACTGTTTCAGAAGGTGTTGTGTAATCTTTATACAAACCTCTTCTCGTTCCGAACTGTTTCAGAAGGTGTTGTATAATCATTATACAAACCTCTTCTCGTTCCGAATAGGCACAGAAGGTGTTGTATAATCATTATACAAACCTCTTTTCTCTCCCAACTGTTCCAGAAGGTGTTGTATAATCATTATACAAACCTCTTCTCGTTCCGAACTGTTTCAGAAGGTGTTGTATAATCATTATACAAACCTCTTCTCGTTCCGAATAGGTACAGAAGGTGTTGTATAATCATTATACAAACCTCTTCTCGTTCCGAATAGGTACAGAAGGTGTCATCTTATCGTTCCGTTCCTCTCTTCTCGTTCCGAACTGTTTCAGAAGGTGTCAGAAGGAAGAAGGTATAGATGTCATTAATCATTATACAAACCTCTTCTCTTTCCGAATAGGTACAGAAGGTGTTGTATAATCATTATACAAACCTCTTCTCGTTCCGAATAGGTACAGAAGATGTTGTATAATCATTATACAAACCTCTTCTCGTTCCGAACTGTTTCGGAAGGTGTTGTGTAATCATTATACAAACCTCTTCTCGTTCCGAATAGGTACAGAATATGTTGTATAATTATTATACAAACCTCTTCTCGTTCCGAATAGGTACAGAAGGTGTTGTATAATCATTATACAAACCTCTTCTCGTTCCGAACTGTTTCAGAAGGTGTTGTATAATTATTATACAAACCTCTTCTCGTCCCGAATAGGTACAGAAGGTGTTGTATAATCATTATACAAACCTCTTCTCGTTCCGAATAGGTACAGAAGATGTTGTATAATCATTATACAAACCTCTTCTCGTTCCGAACTGTTTCAGAAGGTGTTGTGTAATCTTTATACAAACCTCTTCTCGTTCCGAACTGTTTCAGAAGGTGTTGTATAATCATTATACAAACCTCTTCTCGTTCCGAATAGGCACAGAAGGTGTTGTATAATCATTATACAAACCTCTTTTCTCTCCCAACTGTTTCAGAAGGTGTTGTATAATCATTATACAAACCTCTTCTCGTTCCGAACTGTTTCAGAAGGTGTTGTATAATCATTATACAAACCTCTTCTCGTTCCGAATAGGTACAGAAGGTGTTGTATAATCATTATACAAACCTCTTCTCGTTCCGAATAGGTACAGAAGGTGTCATCTTATCGTTCCGTTCCTCTCTTCTCGTTCCGAACTGTTTCAGAAGGTGTCAGAAGGAAGAAGGTATAGATGTCATTAATCTTTTTACAAACCTCTTCTCTTTCCGAATAGGTACAGAAGGTGTTGTATAATCATTATACAAACCTCTTCTCGTTCCGAATAGGTACAGAAGATGTTGTATAATCATTATACAAACCTCTTCTCGTTCCGAACTGTTTCGGAAGGTGTTGTGTAATCATTATACAAACCTCTTCTCGTTCCGAATAGGTACAGAAGATGTTGTATAATCATTATACAAACCTCTTCTCGTTCCGAACTGTTTCAGAAGGTGTTGTGTAATCATTATACAAACCTCTTCTCGTTCCGAACTGTTAAAGAAGGTGTTGTATAATCATTATACGAACCTCTTCTCGTTCCGAACTGTTTCAGAAGGTGTTGTATAATCATTATACAAACCTCTTCTCGTTCCGAACTGTTTCAGAAGGTGTTGTATAATCATTATACAAACCTCTTTTCCATCCCAACTGTTTCAGAAGGTGTTGTATAATCATTATACAACACCTCTTCTCGTTCCGAACTGTTTCAGAAGGTGTTGTATAATTATTATACAAACCTCTTCTCGTCCCGAATAGGTACAGAAGGTGTTGTATAATCATTATACAAACCTCTTCTCGTTCCGAATAGGTACAGAAGATGTTGTATAATCATTATACAAACCTCTTCTCGTTCCGAACTGTTTCAGAAGGTGTTGTGTAATCTTTATACAAACCTCTTCTCGTTCCGAACTGTTTCAGAAGGTGTTGTATAATCATTATACAAACCTCTTCTCGTTCCGAATAGGCACAGAAGGTGTTGTATAATCATTATACAAACCTCTTCTCTCTCCCAACTGTTTCAGAAGGTGTTGTATAATCATTATACAAACCTCTTCTCGTTCCGAACTGTTTCAGAAGGTGTTGTATAATCATTATACAAACCTCTTCTCGTTCCGAATAGGTACAGAAGGTGTTGTATAATCATTATACAAACCTCTTCTCGTTCCGAATAGGTACAGAAGGTGTCATCTTATCGTTCCGTTCCTCTCTTCTCGTTCCGAACTGTTTCAGAAGGTGTCAGAAGGAAGAAGGTATAGATGTCATTAATCATTATACAAACATCTTCTCTTTCCGAATAGGTACAGAAGGTGTTGTATAATCAGTATACAAACCTCTTCTCGTTCCGAATAGGTACAGAAGATGTTGTATAATCATTATACAAACCTCTTCTCGTTCCGAACTGTTTCGGAAGGTGTTGTGTAATCATTATACAAACCTCTTCTCGTTCCGAATAGGTACAGAAGATGTTGTATAATCATTATACAAACCTCTTCTCGTTCCGAACTGTTTCAGAAGGTGTTGTGTAATCATTATACAAACCTCTTCTCGTTCCGAACTGTTAAAGAAGGTGTTGTATAATCATTATACGAACCTCTTCTCGTTCCGAACTGTTTCAGAAGGTGTTGTGTAATCATTATACAAACCTCTTCTCGTTCCGAACTGTTAAAGAAGGTGTTGTATAATCATTATACGAACCTCTTCTCGTTCCGAACTGTTTCAGAAGGTGTTGTATAATCATTATACAAACCTCTTCTCGTTCCGAACTGTTTCAGAAGGTGTTGTATAATAATTATACAAACCTCTTCTCGTTCCGAATAGGTACAGAAGGTGTTGTATAATCATTATACAAACCTCTTCTCGTTCCGAACTGTTTCAGAAGGTGTTGTATAATCATTATACAAACCTCATCTCGTTCCGAATAGGTACAGAAGGTGTTGTATAATCATTATACAAACCTCTTTTCCTCCCAACTGTTCCAGAAGGTGTTGTATAATCATTATACAAACCTCTTCTCGTTCCGAATAGGTACAGAAGGTGTTGTATAATCATTATACAAACCTCTTCTCGTTCCGAACTGTTTCAGAAGGTGTTGTATAATCATTATACAAACCTCTTCTCGTTCCGAACTGTTTCAGAAGGTGTTGTATAATCATTATACAAACGTGTTCTCGTTCCGAACTGTTAAAGAAGGTGTTGTATAATCATTATACGAACCTCTTCTCGTTCCGAACTGTTTCAGAAGGTGTTGTATAATCATTATACAAACCTATTCTCGTTCCGAACTGTTTCAGAAGGTGTTGTATAATCATTATACAAACCTCTTCTCGTTCCGAATAGGTACAGAAGGTGTTGTATAATCATTATACAAACCTCTTTTCCCTCCCAACTGTTCCAGAAGGTGTTGTATAATCATTATACAAACCTCTTCTCGTTCCGAATAGGTACAGAAGGTGTTGTATAATCATTATACAAACCTCTTCTCGTTCCGAACTGTTTCAGAAGGTGTTGTATAATCATTATACAAACCTCTTCTCGTTCCGAACTGTTTCAGAAGGTGTTGTATAATCATTATACAAACGTGTTCTCGTTCCGAACTGTTTCAAAAGATGTTGTATAATCATTATACAAACCTCTTCTCGTTCCGAACTGTTTCAGAAGGTGTTGTATAATCATTATACAAACCTCTTCTCGTTCCGAATAGGTACAGAAGGTGTTGTATAATCATTGTACAAACCTCTTCTCGTTCCGAATAGGTACAGAAGATGTTGTATAATCATTATACAAACCTCTTCTCGTTCCGAATAGGTACAGAAGATGTTGTATAATCATTATACAAACCTCTTCTCGTTCCGAACTGTTTCAGAAGGTGTTGTGTAATCATTATACAAACCTCTTCTCGTTCCGAACTGTTAAAGAAGGTGTTGTATAATCATTATACGAACCTCTTCTCGTTCCGAACTGTTTCAGAAGGTGTTGTATAATCATTATACAAACCTCTTCTCGTTCCGAACTGTTTCAGAAGGTGTTGTATAATAATTATACAAACCTCTTCTCGTTCCGAATAGGTACAGAAGGTGTTGTATAATCATTATACAAACCTCTTCTCGTTCCGAACTGTTTCAGAAGGTTTTGTATAATCATTATACAAACCTCTTCTCGTTCCGAATAGGTACAGAAGGTGTTGTATAATCATTATACAAACCTCTTTTCCCTCCCAACTGTTTCAGAAGGTGTTGTATAATCATTATACAAACCTCTTCTCGTTCCGAACTGTTTCAGAAGGTGTTGTATAATCATTATACAAACCTCTTCTCGTTCCGAACTGTTTCAGAAGGTGTTGTATAATCATTATACAAACCTCTTCTCGTTCCGAACTGTTTCAGAAGGTGTTGTATAATCATTATACAAACGTGTTCTCGTTCCGAACTGTTTCAAAAGATGTTGTATAATCATTATACAAACCTCTTCTCGTTCCGAACTGTTTCAGAAGGTGTTGTATAATCATTATACAAACCTCTTCTCGTTCCGAATAGGTACAGAAGGGGTTGTATAATCATTGTACAAACCTCTTCTCGTTCCGAATAGGTACAGAAGATGTTGTATAATCATTATACAAACCTCTTCTCGTTCCGAACTGTTTCAGAAGGTGTTGTGTAATCATTATACAAACCTCTTCTCGTTCCGAATAGGTACAGAAGATGTTGTATAATCATTATACAAACCTCTTCTCGTTCCGAACTGTTTCAGAAGGTGTTGTATAATCATTATACAAACCTCTTCTCGTTCCGAATAGGTACAGAAGGTGTTGTATAATCATTATACAAACCTCTTCTCGTTCCGAATAGGTACAGAAGATGTTGTATAATCATTATACAAACCTCTTCTCGTTCCGAACTGTTTCAGAAGGTGTTGTATAATCATTATACAAACCTCTTTTCCCTCCCAACTGTTTCAGAAGGTGTTGTATAATCATTATACAACACCTCTTCTCGTTCCGAACTGTTTCAGAAGGTGTTGTATAATCATTATACAAACCTCTTCTCGTTCCGAATAGGTACAGAAGGTGTTGTATAATCATTATACAAACCTCTTCTCGTTCCGAATAGGTACAGAAGATGTTGTATAATCATTATACAAACCTCTTCTCGTTCCGAACTGTTTCAGAAGGTGTTGTGTAATCTTTATACAAACCTCTTCTCGTTCCGAACTGTTTCAGAAGGTGTTGTATAATCATTATACAAACCTCTTCTCGTTCCGAATAGGCACAGAAGGTGTTGTATAATCATTATACAAACCTCTTTTCTCTCCCAACTGTTTCAGGAGGTGTTGTATAATCATTATACAAACCTCTTCTCGTTCCGAACTGTTTCAGAAGGTGTTGTATAATCATTATACAAACCTCTTCTCGTTCCGAATAGGTACAGAAGGTGTTGTATAATCATTATACAAACCTCTTCTCGTTCCGAATAGGTACAGAAGATGTTGTATAATCATTATACAAACCTCTTCTCGTTCCGAACTGTTTCAGAAGGTGTTGTATAATCATTATACAAACCTCTTTTCCCTCCCAACTGTTTCAGAAGGTGTTGTATAATCATTATACAAACCTCTTCTCGTTCCGAACTGTTTCAGAAGGTGTTGTATAATCATTATACAAACCTCTTATCGTTCCGAACTGTTTCAGAAGGTGTTGTATAATCATTATACAAACCTCTTCTCGTTCCGAATAGGTACAGAAGGTGTTGTATAATCATTATACAAACCTCTTCTCGTTCCGAATAGGTACAGAAGATGTTGTATAATCATTATACAAACCTCTTCTCGTTCCGAACTGTTTCAGAAGGTGTTGTGTAATCATTATACAAACCTCTTCTCGTTCCGAATAGGTACAGAAGATGTTGTATAATCATTATACAAACCTCTTCTCGTTCCGAACTGTTTCAGAAGGTGTTGTATAATCATTATACAAACCTCTTCTCGTTCCGAATAGGTACAGAAGGTGTTGTATAATCATTATACAAACCTCTTCTCGTTCCGAATAGGTACAGAAGATGTTGTATAATCATTATACAAACCTCTTCTCGTTCCGAACTGTTTCAGAAGGTGTTGTATAATCATTATACAAACTTATTTTCCCTCCCAACTGTTTCAGAAGGTGTTGTATAATCATTATACAACACCTCTTCTCGTTCCGAACTGTTTCAGAAGGTGTTGTATAATCATTATACAAACCTCTTCTCGTTCCGAATAGGTACAGAAGGTGTTGTATAATCATTATACAAACCTCTTCTCGTTCCGAATAGGTACAGAAGATGTTGTATAATCATTATACAAACCTCTTCTCGTTCCGAACTGTTTCAGAAGGTGTTGTGTAATCTTTATACAAACCTCTTCTCGTTCCGAACTGTTTCAGAAGGTGTTGTATAATCATTATACAAACCTCTTTTCTCTCCCAACTGTTTCAGAAGGTGTTGTATAATCATTATACAAACCTCTTCTCGTTCCGAACTGTTTCAGAAGGTGTTGTATAATCATTATACAAACCTCTTCTCGTTCCGAATAGGTACAGAAGGTGTTGTATAATCATTATACAAACCTCTTCTCGTTCCGAATAGGTACAGAAGATGCTGTATAATCATTATACAAACCTCTTCTCGTTCCGAACTGTTTCAGAAGGTGTTGTATAATCATTATACAAACCTCTTTTCCCTCCCAACTGTTTCAGAAGGTGTTGTATAATCATTATACAACACCTCTTCTCGTTCCGAACTGTTTCAGAAGGTGTTGTATAATCATTATACAAACCTCTTCTCGTTCCGAATAGGTACAGAAGGTGTTGTATAATCATTATACAAACCTCTTCTCGTTCCGAATAGGTACAGAAGATGTTGTATAATCATTATACAAACCTCTTCTCGTTCCGAACTGTTTCAGAAGGTGTTGTGTAATCTTTATACAAACCTCTTCTCGTTCCGAACTGTTTCAGAAGGTGTTGTATAATCATTATACAAACCTCTTCTCGTTCCGAATAGGCACAGAAGGTGTTGTATAATCATTACACAAACCTCTTTTCTCTCCCAACTGTTTCAGGAGGTGTTGTATAATCATTATACAAACCTCTTCTCGTTCCGAACTGTTTCAGAAGGTGTTGTACAATCATTATACAAACCTCTTCTCGTTCCGAATAGGTACAGAATATGTTGTATAATCATTATACAAACCTCTTCTCGTTCCGAATAGGTACAGAAGATGTTGTATAATCATTATACAAACCTCTTCTCGTTCCGAACTGTTTCAGAAGGTGTTGTATAATCATTATACAAACCTCTTTTCCCTCCCAACTGTTTCAGAAGGTGTTGTATAATCATTATACAAACCTCTTCTCGTTCCGAACTGTTTCAGAAGGTGTTGTATAATCATTATACAAACCTCTTCTCGTTCCGAACTGTTTCAGAAGGTGTTGTATAATCATTATACAAACCTCTTCTCGTTCCGAATAGGTACAGAAGGTGTTGTATAATCATTATACAAACCTCTTCTCGTTCCGAATAGGTACAGAAGATGTTGTATAATCATTATACAAACCTCTTCTCGTTCCGAACTGTTTCAGAAGGTGTTGTGTAATCATTATACAAACCTCTTCTCGTTCCGAATAGGTACAGAAGATGTTGTATAATCATTATACAAACCTCTTCTCGTTCCGAACTGTTTCAGAAGGTGTTGTATAATCATTATACAAACCTCTTCTCGTTCCGAATAGGTACAGAAGGTGTTGTATAATCATTATACAAACCTCTTCTCGTTCCGAATAGGTACAGAAGATGTTGTATAATCATTATACAAACCTCTTCTCGTTCCGAACTGTTTCAGAAGGTGTTGTATAATCATTATACAAACTTCTTTTCCCTCCCAACTGTTTCAGAAGGTGTTGTATAATCATTATACAACACCTCTTCTCGTTCCGAACTGTTTCAGAAGGTGTTGTATAATCATTATACAAACCTCTTCTCGTTCCGAATAGGTACAGAAGGTGTTGTATAATCATTATACAAACCTCTTCTCGTTCCGAATAGGTACAGAAGATGTTGTATAATCATTATACAAACCTCTTCTCGTTCCGAACTGTTTCAGAAGGTGTTGTGTAATCTTTATACAAACCTCTTCTCGTTCCGAACTGTTTCAGAAGATGTTGTATAATCATTATACAAACCTCTTTTCTCTCCCAACTGTTTCAGAAGGTGTTGTATAATCATTATACAAACCTCTTCTCGTTCCGAACTGTTTCAGAAGGTGTTGTATAATCATTATACAAACCTCTTCTCGTTCCGAATAGGTACAGAAGGTGTTGTATAATCATTATACAAACCTCTTCTCGTTCCCAATAGGTACAGAAGATGTTGTATAATCATTATACAAACTTCTTCTCGTTCCGAACTGTTTCAGAAGGTGTTGTATAATCATTATACAAACCTCTTTTCCCTCCCAACTGTTTCAGAAGGTGTTGTATAATCATTATACAAACCTCTTCTCGTTCCGAACTGTTTCAGAAGGTGTTGTATAATCATTATACAAACCTCTTCTCGTTCCGAATAGGTACAGAAGGTGTTGTATAATCATTATACAAACCTCTTCTCGTTCCGAATAGGTACAGAAGATGTTGTATAATCATTATACAAACCTCTTCTCGTTCCGAACTGTTTCAGAAGGTGTTGTGTAATCATTATACAAACCTCTTCTCGTTCCGAACTGTTTCAGAAGGTGTTGTATAATCATTATACAAACCTCTTCTCGTTCCGAATAGGAACAGAAGGTGTTGTATAATCATTATACAAACCTCTTCTCGTTCCGAATAGGCACAGAAGGTGTTGTATAATCATTATACAAACCTCTTCTCGTTCCGAACTGTTTCAGAAGATGTTGTATAATCATTATACAAACCTCTTCTCGTTCCGAACTGTTTCAGAAGGTGTTGTGTAATCATTATACAAACCTCTTCTCGTTCCGAACTGTTTCAGAAGGTGTTGTATAATCATTATACAAACCTCTTCTCGTTCCGAATAGGCACAGAAGGTGTTGTATAATCATTATACAAACCTCTTCTCGTTCCGAATAGGCACAGAAGGTGTTGTATAATCATTATACAAACCTCTTCTCGTTCCGAACTGTTTCAGAAGGTGTTGTATAATCATTATACAAACCTCTTCTCGTTCCGAACTGTTTCAGAAGGTGTTGTATAATCATTATACAAACCTCTTCTCGTTCCGAATAGGTACAGAAGGTGTTGTATAATCATTATACAAACCTCTTCTCGTTCCGAACTGTTTCAGAAGGTGTTGTATAATCATTATACAAACCTCTTCTCGTTCCGAATAGGTACAGAAGGTGTTGTATAATCATTATACAAACCTCTTCTCGTTCCGAATAGGCACAGAAGGTGTTGTATAATCATTATACAAACCTCTTCTCGTTCCGAATAGGTACAGAATGTGTTGTATAATCATTATACAAACCTCTTTTCCCTCCCAACTGTTTCAGAAGGTGTTGTATAATCATTATACAAACCTCTTCTCGTTCCGAACTGTTTCAGAAGGTGTTGTATAATCATTATACAAACCTCTTCTCGTTCCGAACTGTTTCAGAAGGTGTTGTATAATCATTATACAAACCTCTTCTCGTTCCGAACTGTTTCAAAAGATGTTGTATAATCATTATACAAACCTCTTCTCGTTCCGAACTGTTTCAGAAGGTGTTGTATAATCATTATACAAACCTCTTCTCGTTCCGAATAGGTACAGAAGATGTTGTATAATCATTATACAAACCTCTTCTCGTTCCGAACTGTTTCAGAAGTGATTCGATGTATTCTAACAGATTTGTTAGAAAGCAATTTGGTGTTTTCTAACAGATTTGTTAGAACGTGATTCGGTGTTTTCTAACAGATTTGTTAGAAAGCAATTTGATGTTTTCTAACAGATTTGTTAGAAAGTGATTCGGTGTTTTCTAACAGATTTGTTAGAAAGCAATTTGGTGTTTTCTAACATATTTGTTAGAAAGTGGTTTGGTGTTTTCTAACAGGTTTGTTAGAAAGTGATTCGATGTATTCTAACAGATTTGTTAGAAAGCAATTAGGTGTTTTCTAACAGATTTGTTAGGAAGTGATTCGATGTATTCTAACAGATTTGTTAGAAAGTGATTCGGTGTTTTCTAACAGATTTGTTAGAAAGAAATTTGGTGTTTTCTAACAGATTTGTTAGGAAGTGATTCGATGTATTCTAACAGATTTGTTAGAAAGCAATTTGGTGTTTTCTAACAGATTTGTTAGAAAGTGATTCGGTGTTTTCTAACAGATTTGTTAGAAAGTGATTCGGTGTTTTCCAACGGATTTGTTAGAAAGTGATTCGGTGTTTTCTAACAGATTTGTTAGAAAGCAATTTGGTGTTTTCTAACAGATTTGTTAGAAAGTGGTTTGGTGTTTTCTAACAGGTTTGTTAGAAAGTGATTCGATGTGGCAAAAATCAAAAAATGGCAAAAATCTATAAGTATTCGAACCGGCGGCAGCACTATCCACCGAGCAAAACCACTTTTCTGCCCTACTAGGGCAGAATAATTTGGTCTGCTCAGATCAACTAACTGTTTTTCCAGAACAGGAAAGTATCATCGACATCCGATCCACACTCGAGCAAAACCATTTTTCTGTCCTACTAGGCCAGAATGAGTGAACAAAATCGGTTTCCTTGTAGGATACGGAACGTTGTTCTCTCCGAACCATTTTGCTGCCCTACTAAGGCAGACTAGTTTGTTAACTGTTTTTCCAGAACAGGAAAGTCTCATCGACGTCCGATCCACACTCGAGCAAAACCACTTTTCCGCCCTACTAGGGCAGAATAGTTTGTTCTGCTCAGATCAGCTAACTGTTTTTCCAGAACAGAAAAGTATCATCGACATCCGATCCACACTCGAGCAAAACCATTTTTCTGTCCTACTAGGCCAGAATGAGTGAACAAAATCGGTTTCCTCGTAGGATACGGAACGTTGTTCTCTCCAAACCATTTTGCTGCCCTACTAGGACAGAATAGTTTGTTCTGCTCAGATCAGCTAACTGTTTTTCCAGAACAGAAAAGTATCATCGACATCCGATCCACACTCGAGCAAAACCATTTTTCTGTCCTACTAGGCCAGAATGAGTGAACAAAATCGGTTTCCTTGTAGGATACGGAACGTTGTTCTCTCCGAACCATTTTGCTGCCCTACTAAGGCAGACTAGTTTGTTAACTGTTTTTCCAGAACAGGAAAGTCTAATCGACATCCAATCCACACTTAAGCAAAACCACTTTTCTGCCCTACTAGGGCGGAATCGTTTGTTCTGCTCAGATCAGCTAACTGTTTTTCCAGAACAGGAAAGTCTCATTGACATCCGATCCACACTCGAGCAAAACCACTTTTCTGTCCTACTAGGCCAGAATGAGTGAACAAAATCTGTTTCCTCGTAGGATACGGAACGTTGTTCTCTCCGAACCATTTTGCTGCCCTACTAGGGCAGAATCGTTTGTTCTGCTCAGATCAGCTAACTGTTTTTCCAGAACAGGAAAGTCTCATTGACATCCGATCCACACTCGAGCAAAACCACTTTTCTGCCCTACTAGGGCAGAATGAGTGAACAACATCTGTTTCCTCGTAGGATACGGAACGTTGTTCTCTCCGAACCATTTTGCTGCCCTACTAGGGCAGAATAGTTTGTTCTGCTCAGATCAGCTAACTGTTTTTCCAGAACAGGAAAGTCTCATTGACATCCGATCCACACTCGAGCAAAACCACTTTTCTGCCCTACTAGGGCAGAATAGTTTGTTCTGCTCAGATCAGCTAACTGTTTTTCCAGAACAAGGAAGTCTAATCGACATCCAATCCACACTTAAGCAAAACCACTTTTCTGCCCTACTAGGGCAGAATAGTTTGTTCTGCTCAGATCAGCTAACTGTTTTTCCAGAACAGGAAAGTATCATCGACATCCGATCCACACTCGAGCAAAACCACTTTTCTGTCCTACTAGGCCAGAATGAGTGAACAAAATCTGTTTCCTCGTAGGATACGGAATAATAATTCATTTATCCATATGTATCAGGAACAAATCAGGACGGAATGAGATCACGAAGTAATGGACATAAAAATTCATCACGATGATGAGAAAATATACGATTGAGAGATTGAAAATGAGAATGTGTGGAAAAGATGCAGATCAGCATAGAAACTTATAACCTAGCGTTATTATAACGAGATGGGGGTACAATTTTGTAGTCATACATTTCGAAGTAGAATCTAATAAATGCGGTACGGAACTTGAATGGAACAATTGTAACATAGAACTCCTCAACAGAACATAAGCGGTATCGGAGACAATGAGCATGTACAGTTTCACATTGACGAATTATTTCATCGATTTGATTGGGAGGCAATGAGGGAGGAGGATGGTGTTCATAGAAGTAATCAAACGAATATTGAGCATCAACAGAAGGTGGAGGAGGATTAGGTGATGGCGGTTCCAGTTTAGAGAAATCGGGGAAATCAATAAATGGACGATCGATAATAGGAGTAGAAGGAATTTGAATAGAAGGAGAAAACGATTCGAATTGTCTAATTTCCTCAACTAACTCAATGTCCATTTGAGGGGTTTGGGCAGCAGCATTGCGTTGAATTGTAGTTTGGTCGGTGACCTCAGCTCGGGCGGCGTCTCGTTTCGATTGTCTGGCGAGGAATCCGGCCTTCCGCTGTTCCGGGGTCTCGAACTTTCGTACATGAAATGTTGACATAGAAGGAACAGTTTTCATCGCAGTTGAAAGATTAATAAGACGCGGAAACGGAATGCCATCTTTGAGAGAAATTTTGATTGGACGGGGTAAACCATCTTGACGTGGTTTTCCCAAACGGTGGAGAATTGAAACATTTGAAGACGAGATTGATACCAAATTGAAAATTGCATTCACCTTTTTCTTCAATGTAGATGTAGAGTCCTCAGGTAGACCGTAAATAGTGAGACACCGACGGTCGTTGAATTGGTGTAGTTGAGATTGAATAATGGTGGGAAGAGATTGAGTCATGGTGTCGAGTTTGGAGTTGAGTGCTTTTATTTCACTCAAAATGGTGGAAAAATGGGTTGGAAGTGGTACCATTTTTGGACGAGGCGATGGCATAATAATCAATCGAGAGGGGTCACCTCACACGACCGAGACAAGGGGTGGAAACGGAACGTTGTTCTCTCCTAACCATTTTGCTGCCCTACTAGGGCAGAATCGTTTGTTCTGCTCAGATCAGCTAACTGTTTTTCCAGAACAGGAAAGTCTCATTGACATCCGATCCACACTCGAGCAAAACCACTTTTCTGCCCTACTAGGGCAGAATGAGTGAACAAACTCTTTTTTTCATAGGAAACGGAACGAGGTTCTGTTCACACCAGTTTCTGCCCTACTAGGGCAGAATCGTTTGTTCTGCTCAGATCAGCTAACTGTTTTTCCAGAACAGGAAAGTCTCATTGACATCCGATCCACACTCGAGCAAAACCACTTTTCTGCCCTACTAGGGCAGAATGAGTGAACAAAATCTGTTTCCTCGTAGGATACGGAACGTTGTTCTCTCCGAACCATTTTGCTGCCCTACTAGGGCAGAATAGTTTGCTAACTGTTTTTCCAGAACAGGAAAGTCTCATCGACATCCGATCCACACTCGAGCAAAACCACTTTTCTGCCCTACTAGGGCAGAATGAGTGAACAAAATCTGTTTCCTCGTAGGATACGGAACGTTGTTCTCTCCGAACCATTTTGCTGCCCTACTAGGGCAGAATAGTTTGTTAACTGTTTTTCCAGAACAGGAAAGTATCATCGACATCCGATCCACACTCGAGCAAAACCATTTTTCTGTCCTACTAGGCCAGAATGAGTGAACAAAATCGGTTTCTCCTCGTAGGATACGGAACGTTGTTCTCTCCAAACCATTTTGCTGCCCTACTAGGGCAGAATAGTTTGTCTGCTCAGATCAGCTAACTGTTTTTCCAGAACAAGAAAGTCTAATCGACGTCCAATCCACACTGAAGCGAAACCACTTTTCTGCCCTACTAGGGCAGAATAGTTTGTTCTGCTCAGATCAGCTAACTGTTTTTCCAGAACAGGAAAGTATCACCGACATCCGATCCACACTCGAGCAAAACCACTTTTTTGTCCTACTAGGCCAGAATGAGTGAACAAAATCTGTTTCCTCGTAGGATACGGAACGTTGTTCTCTCCGAACCATTTTGCTGCCCTACTAGGGCAGAATCGTTTGTTCTGCTCAGATCAGCTAACTGTTTTTCCAGAACAGGAAAGTCTCATTGACATCCGATCCACACTCGAGCAAAACCACTTTTCTGCCCTACTAGGGCAGAATGAGTGAACAAACTCTTTGTTTTCATAGAAAACGGAACGAGGTTCTGTTCACACCAGTTTCTGCCCTACTAGGGCAGAATCGTTTGTTCTGCTCAGATCAGCTAACTGTTTTTCCAGAACAGGAAAGTCTCATTGACATCCGATCCACACTCGAGCAAAACCACTTTTCTGCCCTACTAGGCCAGAATGAGTGAACAAAATCGGTTTCCTCGTAGGATACGGAACGTTGTTCTCTCCAAACCATTTTGCTGCCCTACTAGGGCAGAATAGTTTGTTCTGCTCAGATCAGCTAACTGTTTTTCCAGAACAAGAAAGTCTAATCGACATCCAATCCACACTTAAGCAAAACCACTTTTCTGCCCTACTAGGGCAGAATAGTTTGTTCTGCTCAGATCAGCTAACTGTTTTTCCAGAACAGGAAAGTATCATCGACATCCGATCCACACTCGAGCAAAACCACTTTTCTGTCCTACTAGGCCAGAATGAGTGAACAAAATCTGTTTCCTCGTAGGATACGGAACGTTGTTCTCTCCGAACCATTTTGCTGCCCTACTAGGGCAGAATCACTTGTTCTGCTCAGATCAGCTAACTGTTTTTCCAGAACAGGAAAGTCTCATTGACATTCGATCCACACTCGAGCAAACCACTTTTCTGCCCTACTAGGGCAGAATGAGTGAACAAACTCTTTGTTTTCATAGAAAACGGAACGAGGTTCTGTTCACACCAGTTTCTGCCCTACTAAGGCAGAATAGTTTGTTCTGCTCAGATCAGCTAACTGTTTTTCCAGAACAGGAAAGTATCATCGACATCCGATCCACACTCGAGCAAAACCACTTTTCTGTCCTACTAGGGCAGAATGAGTGAACAAAATCTGTTTCCTCGTAGGATACGGAACGTTGTTCTCTCCGAACCATTTTGCTGCCCTACTAAGGCAGACTAGTTTGTTAACTGTTTTTCCAGAACAGGAAAGTCTCATCGACATCCGATCCACACTCGAGCAAAACCACTTTTCCGCCCTACTAGGGCAGAATAGTTTGTTCTGCTCAGATCAGCTAACTGTTTTTCCAGAACAGGAAAGTATCATCGACATCCGATCCACACTCGAGCAAAACCATTTTTCTGTCCTACTAGGCCAGAATGAGTGAACAAAATCGGTTTCCTCGTAGGATACGGAACGTTGTTCTCTCCAAACCATTTTGCTGCCCTACTAGGGCAGAATAGTTTGTTCTGCTCAGATCAGCTAACTGTTTTTCCAGAACAAGAAAGTCTAATCGACATCCAATCCACACTTAAGCAAAACCACTTTTCTGCCCTACTCGGGCAGAATAGTTTGTTCTGCTCAGATCAGCTAACTGTTTTTCCAGAACAGGAAAGTATCATCGACATCCGATCCACACTCGAGCAAAACCACTTTTCTGTCCTACTAGGCCAGAATGAGTGAACAAAATCTGTTTCCTCGTAGGATACGGAACGTTGTTCTCTCCGAACCATTTTGCTGCCCTACTAGGGCAGAATCGTTTGTTCTGCTCAGATCAGCTAACTGTTTTTCCAGAACAGGAAAGTCTCATTGACATTCGATCCACACTCGAGCAAAACCACTTTTCTGCCCTACCAGGGCAGAATGAGTGAACAAACTCTTTGTTTTCATAGAAAACGGAACGAGGTTCTGTTCACACCAGTTTCTGCCCTACTAGGGCAGAATCGTTTGTTCTGCTCAGATCAGCTAACTGTTTTTCCAGAACAGGAAAGTCTCATTGACATCCGATCCACACTCGAGCAAAACCACTTTTCTGCCCTACTAGGGCAGAATGAGTGAACAAAATCTGTTTCCTCGTAGGATACGGAACGTTGTTCTCTCCGAACCATTTTGCTGCCCTACTAAGGCAGACTAGTTTGTTAACTGTTTTTCCAGAACAGGAAAGTCTCATCGACGTCCGATCCACACTCGAGCAAAACCACTTTTCCGCCCTACTAGGGCAGAATAGTTTGTTCTGCTCAGATCAGCTAACTGTTTTTCCAGAACAGAAAAGTATCATCGACATCCGATCCACACTCGAGCAAAACCATTTTTCTGTCCTACTAGGCCAGAATGAGTGAACAAAATCGGTTTCCTCGTAGGATACGGAACGTTGTTCTCTCCAAACCATTTTGCTGCCCTACTAGGACAGAATAGTTTGTTCTGCTCAGATCAGCTAACTTTTTTTCCAGAACAGGAAAGTATCATCGACATCCGATCCACACTCGAGCAAAACCATTTTTCTGTCCTACTAGGCCAGAATGAGTGAACAAAATCGGTTTCCTCGTAGGATACGGAACGTTGTTCTCTCCAAACCATTTTGCTTGCCCTACTAGGGCAGAATAGTTTGTTCTGCTCAGATCAGCTAACTGTTTTTCCAGAACAGGAAAGTATCATCGACATCCGATCCACACTCGAGCAAAACCACTTTTCTGTCCTACTAGGCCAGAATGAGTGAACAAAATCTGTTTCCTCGTAGGATACGGAACGTTGTTCTCTCCGAACCATTTTGCTGCCCTACTAGGGCAGAATCGTTTGTTCTGCTCAGATCAGCTAACTGTTTTTCCAGAACAGGAAAGTCTCATTGACATCCGATCCACACTCGAGCAAAACCACTTTTCTGCCCTACTAGGGCAGAATGAGTGAACAAACTCTTTGTTTTCATAGGAAACGGAACGATGTTCTGTTCACACCAGTTTCTGCCCTACTAGGGCAAAATCGTTTGTTCTGCTCAGATCAGCTAACTGTTTTTCCAGAACAGAAAGTCTCATTGACATCCGATCCACACTCGAGCAAAACCACTTTTCTGCCCTACTAGGGCAGAATGAGTGAACAAAATCTGTTTCCTCGTAGGATACGGAACGTTGTTCTCTCCGAACCATTTTGCTGCCCTACTAAGGCAGACTAGTTTGTTAACTGTTTTTCCAGAACAGGAAAGTCTCATCGACATCCGATCCACACTCGAGCAAAACCACTTTTCCGCCCTACTAGGGCAGAATAGTTTGTTCTGCTCAGATCAGCTAACTGTTTTTCCAGAACAGGAAAGTATCATCGACATCCGATCCACACTCGAGCAAAACCATTTTTCTGTCCTACTAGGCCAGAATGAGTGAACAAAATCGGTTTCCTCGTAGGATACGGAACGTTGTTCTCTCCGAACCATTTGCTGCCCTACTAGAGCAGAATCGTTTGTTCTGCTCAGATCAGCTAACTGTTTTTCCAGAACAGGAAAGTCTCATTGACATTCGATCCACACTCGAGCAAAACCACTTTTCTGCCCTACTAGGGCAGAATGAGTGAACAAACTCTTTGTTTTCATAGAAAACGGAACGAGGTTCTGTTCACACCAGTTTCTGCCCTACTAGGCAGAATCGTTTGTTCTGCTCAGATCAGCTAACTGTTTTTCCAGAACAGGAAAGTATCATCGACATCCGATCCACACTCGAGCAAAACCACTTTTCTGTCCTACTAGGGCAGAATGGGTGAACAAAATCTGTTTCCTCGTAGGATACGGAACGTTGTTCTCTCCGAACCATTTTGCTGCCCTACTAAGGCAGACTAGTTTGTTAACTGTTTTTCCAGAACAGGAAAGTCTCATCGACATCCGATCCACACTCGAGCAAAACCACTTTTCCGCCCTACTAGGGCAGAATAGTTTGTTCTGCTCAGATCAGCTAACTGTTTTTCCAGAACAGGAAAGTATCATCGACATCCGATCCACACTCGAGCAAAACCATTTTTCTGTCCTACTAGGCCAGAATGAGTGAACAAAATCGGTTTCCTCGTAGGATACGGAACGTTGTTCTCTCCAAACCATTTTGCTGCCCTACTAGGGCAGAATAGTTTGTTCTGCTCAGATCAGCTAACTGTTTTTCCAGAACAAGAAAGTCTAATCGACATCCAATCCACACTTAAGCAAAACCACTTTTCTGCCCTACTAGGGCAGAATAGTTTGTTCTGCTCAGATCAGCTAACTGTTTTTCCAGAACAGGAAAGTATCATCGACATCCGATCCACACTCGAGCAAAACCACTTTTCTGTCCTACTAGGCCAGAATGAGTGAACAAAATCTGTTTCCTCGTAGGATACGGAACGTTGTTCTCTCCGAACCATTTTGCTGCCCTACTAGGGCAGAATCGTTTGTTCTGCTCAGATCAGCTAACTGTTTTTCCAGAACAGGAAAGTCTCATTGACATTCGATCCACACTCGAGCAAAACCACTTTTCTGCCCTACCAGGGCAGAATGAGTGAACAAACTCTTTGTTTTCATAGAAAACGGAACGAGGTTCTGTTCACACCAGTTTCTGCCCTACTAGGGCAGAATCGTTTGTTCTGCTCAGATCAGCTAACTGTTTTTCCAGAACAGGAAAGTCTCATTGACATCCGATCCACACTCGAGCAAAACCACTTTTCTGCCCTACTAGGGCAGAATGAGTGAACAAAATCTGTTTCCTCGTAGGATACGGAACGTTGTTCTCTCCGAACCATTTTGCTGCCCTACTAAGGCAGACTAGTTTGTTAACTGTTTTTCCAGAACAGGAAAGTCTCATCGACGTCCGATCCACACTCGAGCAAATCCACTTTTCCGCCCTACTAGGGCAGAATAGTTTGTTCTGCTCAGATCAGCTAACTGTTTTTCCAGAACAGAAAAGTATCATCGACATCCGATCCACACTCGAGCAAAACCATTTTTCTGTCCTACTAGGCCAGAATGAGTGAACAAAATCGGTTTCCTCGTAGGATACGGAACGTTGTTCTCTCCAAACCATTTTGCTGCCCTACTAGGACAGAATAGTTTGTTCTGCTCAGATCAGCTAACTTTTTTTCCAGAACAGGAAAGTATCATCGACATCCGATCCACACTCGAGCAAAACCATTTTTCTGTCCTACTAGGCCAGAATGAGTGAACAAAATCGGTTTCCTCGTAGGATACGGAACGTTGTTCTCTCCAAACCATTTTGCTTGCCCTACTAGGGCAGAATAGTTTGTTCTGCTCAGATCAGCTAACTGTTTTTCCAGAACAGGAAAGTATCATCGACATCCGATCCACACTCGAGCAAAACCACTTTTCTGTCCTACTAGGCCAGAATGAGTGAACAAAATCTGTTTCCTCGTAGGATACGGAACGTTGTTCTCTCCGAACCATTTTGCTGCCCTACTAGGGCAGAATCGTTTGTTCTGCTCAGATCAGCTAACTGTTTTTCCAGAACAGGAAAGTCTCATTGACATCCGATCCACACTCGAGCAAAACCACTTTTCTGCCCTACTAGGGCAGAATGAGTGAACAAACTCTTTGTTTTCATAGGAAACGGAACGAGGTTCTGTTCACACCAGTTTCTGCCCTACTAGGGCAAAATCGTTTGTTCTGCTCAGATCAGCTAACTGTTTTTCCAGAACAGGAAAGTCTCATTGACATCCTTTCCACACTCGAGCAAAACCACTTTTCTGCCCTACTAGGGCAGAATGAGTGAACAAAATCTGTTTCCTCGTAGGATACGGAACGTTGTTCTCTCCGAACCATTTTGCTGCCCTACTAAGGCAGACTAGTTTGTTAACTGTTTTTCCAGAACAGGAAAGTCTCATCGACATCCGATCCACACTCGAGCAAAACCACTTTTCCGCCCTACTAGGGCAGAATAGTTTGTTCTGCTCAGATCAGCTAACTGTTTTTCCAGAACAGGAAAGTATCATCGACATCCGATCCACACTCGAGCAAAACCATTTTTCTGTCCTACTAGGCCAGAATGAGTGAACAAAATCGGTTTCCTCGTAGGATACGGAACGTTGTTCTCTCCGAACCATTTTGCTGCCCTACTAGAGCAGAATCGTTTGTTCTGCTCAGATCAGCTAACTGTTTTTCCAGAACAGGAAAGTCTCATTGACATTCGATCCACACTCGAGCAAAACCACTTTTCTGCCCTACTAGGGCAGAATGAGTGAACAAACTCTTTGTTTTCATAGAAAACGGAACGAGGTTCTGTTCACACCAGTTTTGCCCTACTAGGGCAGAATCGTTTGTTCTGCTCAGATCAGCTAACTGTTTTTCCAGAACAGGAAAGTCTCATTGACATCCGATCCAGACTCGAGCAAAACCACTTTTCTGCCCTACTAGGGCAGAATGAGTGAACAAAATCTGTTTCCTCGTAGGATACGGAACGTTGTTCTCTCCGAACCATTTTGCTGCCCTACTAAGGCAGACTAGTTTGTTAACTGTTTTTCCAGAACAGGAAAGTCTCATCGACATCCGATCCACACTCGAGCAAAACCACTTTTCCGCCCTACTAGGGCAGAATAGTTTGTTCTGCTCAGATCAGCTAAATGTTTTTCCAGAACAGGAAAGTATCATCGACATCCGATCCACACTCGAGCAAAACCATTTTTCTGTCCTACTAGGCCAGAATGAGTGAACAAAATCGGTTTCCTCGTAGGATACGGAACGTTGTTCTCTCCAAACCATTTTGCTGCCCTACTAGGGCAGAATAGTTTGTTCTGCTCAGATCAGCTAACTTTTTTTCCAGAACAGGAAAGTATCATCGACATCCGATCCACACTCGAGCAAAACCATTTTTCTGTCCTACTAGGCCAGAATGAGTGAACAAAATCGGTTTCCTCGTAGGATACGGAACGTTGTTCTCTCCAAACCATTTTGCTTGCCCTACTAGGGCAGAATAGTTTGTTCTGCTCAGATCAGCTAACTGTTTTTCCAGAACAGGAAAGTATCATCGACATCCGATCCACACTCGAGCAAAACCACTTTTCTGTCCTACTAGGCCAGAATGAGTGAACAAAATCTGTTTCCTCGTAGGATACGGAACGTTGTTCTCTCCGAACCATTTTGCTGCCCTACTAGGGCAGAATCGTTCGTTCTGCTCAGATCAGCTAACTGTTTTTCCAGAACAGGAAAGTCTCATTGACATCCGATCCACACTCGAGCAAAACCACTTTTCTGCCCTACTAGGGCAGAATGAGTGAACAAACTCTTTGTTTTCATAGGAAACGGAACGAGGTTCTGTTCACACCAGTTTCTGCCCTACTAGGGCAAAATCGTTTGTTCTGCTCAGATCAGCTAACTGTTTTTCCAGAACAGGAAAGTCTCATTGACATCCGATCCACACTCGAGCAAAACCACCTTTCTGCCCTACTAGGGCAGAATGAGTGAACAAAATCTGTTTCCTCGTAGGATACGGAACGTTGTTCTCTCCGAACCATTTTGCTGCCCTACTAGAGCAGAATAGTTTGCTTACTGTTTTTCCAGAACAGGAAAGTCTCATCGACATCCGATCCACACTCGAGCAAAACCACTTTTCTGTCCTACTAGGCCAGAATGAGTGAACAAAATCGGTTTCCTCGTAGGATACGGAACGTTGTTCTCTCCGAAACATTTTGCTGCCCTACTAGGGCAGAATAGTTTGCTTACTGTTTTTCCAGAACAGGAAAGTCTCATCGACATCCGATCCACACTCGAGCAAAACCACTTTTCTGCCCTACTAGGGCAGAATAGTTTGTTCTGCTCAGATCAGCTAACTGTTTTTCCAGAACAGGAAAGTATCATCGACATCCGATCCACACTCGAGCAAAACCATTTTTCTGTCCTACTAGGCCAGAATGAGTGAACAAAATCGGTTTCCTCGTAGGATACGGAACGTTGTTCTCTCCAAACCATTTTGCTGCCCTACTAGGGCAGAATAGTTTGTTCTGCTCAGATCAGCTAACTGTTTTTCCAGAACAAGAAAGTCTAATCGACATCCAATCCACACTTAAGCAAAACCACTTTTCTGCCCTACTAGGGCAGAATAGTTTGTTCTGCTCAGATCAGCTAACTGTTTTTCCAGAACAGGAAAGTATCATCGACATCCGATCCACACTCGAGCAAAACCACTTTTCTGTCCTACTAGGCCAGAATGAGTGAACAAAATCTGTTTCCTCGTAGGATACGGAACGTTGTTCTCTCCGAACCATTTTGCTGCCCTACTAGGGCAGAATCACTTGTTCTGCTCAGATCAGCTAACTGTTTTTCCAGAACAGGAAAGTCTCATTGACATTCGATCCACACTCGAGCAAAACCACTTTTCTGCCCTACTAGGGCAGAATGAGTGAACAAACTCTTTGTTTTCATAGAAAACGGAACGAGGTTCTGTTCACACCAGTTTCTGCCCTACTAGGGCAGAATCGTTTGTTCTGCTCAGATCAGCTAACTGTTTTTCCAGAACAGGAAAGTCTCATTGACATCCGATCCACACTCGAGCAAAACCACTTTTCTGCCCTACTAGGGCAGAATGAGTGAACAAAATCTGTTTCCTCGTAGGATACGGAACGTTGTTCTCTCCGAACCATTTTGCTGCCCTACTAAGGCAGACTAGTTTGTTAACTGTTTTTCCAGAACAGGAAAGTCTCATCGACATCCGATCCACACTCGAGCAAAACCACTTTTCCGCCCTACTAGGGCAGAATAGTTTGTTCTGCTCAGATCAGCTAACTGTTTTTCCAGAACAGGAAAGTATCATCGACATCCGATCCACACTCGAGCAAAACCATTTTTCTGTCCTACTAGGCCAGAATGAGTGAACAAAATCGGTTTCCTCGTAGGATACGGAACGTTGTTCTCTCCAAACCATTTTTCTGCCCTACTAGGGCAGAATAGTTTGTTCTGCTCAGATCAGCTAACTGTTTTTCCAGAACAAGAAAGTCTAATCGACATCCAATCCACACTTAAGCAAAACCACTTTTCTTCCCTACTAGGGCAGAATAGTTTGTTCTGCTCAGATCAGCTAACTGTTTTTCCAGAACAGGAAAGTATCATCGACATCCGATCCACACTCGAGCAAAACCACTTTTCTGTCCTACTAGGCCAGAATGAGTGAACAAAATCTGTTTCCTCGTAGGATACGGAACGTTGTTCTCTCCGAACCATTTTGCTGCCCTACTAGGGCAGAATCGTTTGTTCTGCTCAGATCAGCTAACTGTTTTTCCAGAACAGGAAAGTCTCATTGACATTCGATCCACACTCGAGCAAAACCACTTTTCTGCCCTACTAGGGCAGAATGAGTGAACAAACTCTTTGTTTTCATAGAAAACGGAACGAGGTTCTGTTCACACCAGTTTCTGCCCTACTAGGGCAGAATCGTTTGTTCTGCTCAGATCAGCTAACTGTTTTTCCAGAACAGGAAAGTCTCATTGACATCCGATCCACACTCGAGCAAAACCACTTTTCTGCCCTACTAGGGCAGAATGAGTGAACAAAATCTGTTTCCTCGTAGGATACGGAACGTTGTTCTCTCCGAACCATTTTGCTGCCCTACTAAGGCAGAATAGTTTGTTCTGCTCAGATCAGCTAACCTTTTTTCCAGAACAGGAAAGTATCATCGACATCCGATCCACACTCGAGCAAAACCATTTTTCTGTCCTACTAGGCCAGAATGAGTGAACAAAATCGGTTTCCTCGTAGGATACGGAACGTTGTTCTCTCCAAACCATTTTGCTTGCCCTACTAGGGCAGAATAGTTTGTTCTGCTCAGATCAGCTAACTGTTTTTCCAGAACAGGAAAGTATCATCGACATCCGATCCACACTCGAGCAAAACCACTTTTCTGTCCTACTAGGCCAGAATGAGTGAACAAAATCTGTTTCCTCGTAGGATACGGAACGTTGTTCTCTCCGAACCATTTTGCTGCCCTACTAGGGCAGAATCGTTTGTTCTGCTCAGATCAGCTAACTGTTTTTCCAGAACAGGAAAGTCTCATTGACATTTGATCCACACTCGAGCAAAACCACTTTTCTGCCCTACTAGGGCAGAATGAGTGAACAAACTCTTTGTTTTCATAGAAAACGGAACGAGGTTCTGTTCACACCAGTTTCTGCCCTACTAGGGCAGAATCGTTTGTTCTGCTCAGATCAGCTAACTGTTTTTCCAGAACAGGAAAGTCTCATTGACATCCGATCCACACTCGAGCAAAACCACTTTTCTGCCCTACTAGGGCAGAATGAGTGAACAAAATCTGTTTCCTCGTAGGATACGGAACGTTGTTCTCTCCGAACCATTTTGCTGCCCTACTAAGGCAGACTAGTTTGTTAACTGTTTTTCCAGAACAGGAAAGTCTCATCGACATCCGATCCACACTCGAGCAAAACCACTTTTCCGCCCTACTAGGGCAGAATAGTTTGTTCTGCTCAGATCAGCTAACTGTTTTTCCAGAACAGGAAAGTATCATCGACATCCGATCCACACTCGAGCAAAACCATTTTTCTGTCCTACTAGGCCAGAATGAGTGAACAAAATCGGTTTCCTCGTAGGACACGGAACGTTGTTCTCTCCAAACCATTTTGCTGCCCTACTAGGGCAGAATAGTTTGTTCTGCTCAGATCAGCTAACTGTTTTTCCAGAACAAGAAAGTCTAATCGACATCCAATCCACACTTAAGCAAAACCACTTTTCTGCCCTACTAGGGCAGAATAGTTTGTTCTGCTCAGATCAGCTAACTGTTTTTCCAGAACAGGAAAGTATCATCGACATCCGATCCACACTCGAGCAAAACCACTTTTCTGTCCTACTAGGCCCGAATGAGTGAACAAAATCTGTTTCCTCGTAGGATACGGAACGTTGTTCTCTCCGAACCATTTTGCTGCCCTACTAGGGCAGAATCGTTTGTTCTGCTCAGATCAGCTAACTGTTTTTCCAGAACAGGAAAGTCTCATTGACATTCGATCCACACTCGAGCAAAACCACTTTTCTGCCCTACTAGGGCAGAATGAGTGAACAAACTCTTTGTTTTCATAGAAAACGGAACGAGGTTCTGTTCACACCAGTTTCTGCCCTACTAGGGCAGAATCGTTTGTTCTGCTCAGATCAGCTAACTGTTTTTCCAGAACAGGAAAGTCTCATTGACATCCGATCCACACTCGAGCAAAACCACTTTTCTGCCCTACTAGGGCAGAATGAGTGAACAAAATCTGTTTCCTCGTAGGATACGGAACGTTGTTCTCTCCGAACCATTTTGCTGCCCTACTAAGGCAGAATAGTTTGTTCTGCTCAGATCAGCTAACCTTTTTTCCAGAACAGGAAAGTATCATCGACATCCGATCCACACTCGAGCAAAACCATTTTTCTGTCCTACTAGGCCAGAATGAGTGAAAAAAATCGGTTTCCTCGTAGGATACGGAACGTTGTTCTCTCCAAACCATTTTGCTTGCCCTACTAGGGCAGAATAGTTTGTTCTGCTCAGATCAGCTAACTGTTTTTCCAGAACAGGAAAGTATCATCGACATCCGATCCACACTCGAGCAAAACCACTTTTCTGTCCTACTAGGCCAGAATGAGTGAACAAAATCTGTTTCCTCGTAGGATACGGAACGTTGTTCTCTCCGAACCATTTTGCTGCCCTACTAGGGCAGAATCGTTTGTTCTGCTCAGATCAGCTAACTGTTTTTCCAGAACAGGAAAGTCTCATTGACATTCGATCCACACTCGAGCAAAACCACTTTTCTGCCCTACTAGGGCAGAATGAGTGAACAAACTCTTTGTTTTCATAGAAAACGGAACGAGGTTCTGTTCACACCAGTTTCTGCCCTACTAGGGCAGAATCGTTTGTTCTGCTCAGATCAGCTAACTGTTTTTCCAGAACAGGAAAGTCTCATTGACATCCGATCCACACTCGAGCAAAACCACTTTTCTGCCCTACTAGGGCAGAATGAGTGAACAAAATCTGTTTCCTCGTAGGATACGGAACGTTGTTCTCTCCGAACCATTTTGCTGCCCTACTAAGGCAGACTAGTTTGTTAACTGTTTTTCCAGAACAGGAAAGTCTCATCGACATCCGATCCACACTCGAGCAAAACCACTTTTCCGCCCTACTAGGGCAGAATAGTTTGTTCTGCTCAGATCAGCTAACTGTTTTTCCAGAACAGGAAAGTATCATCGACATCCGATCCACACTCGAGCAAAACCATTTTTCTGTCCTACTAGGCCAGAATGAGTGAACAAAATCGGTTTCCTCGTAGGACACGGAACGTTGTTCTCTCCAAACCATTTTGCTGCCCTACTAGGGCAGAATAGTTTGTTCTGCTCAGATCAGCTA
Organism: Litoditis marina; assembly: GCA_964036275.1. Classification (NCBI taxonomy): domain Eukaryota; kingdom Metazoa; phylum Nematoda; class Chromadorea; order Rhabditida; family Rhabditidae; genus Litoditis; species Litoditis marina. The sequence continues at coordinate 123,601 of CAXIWQ010000001.1, forward strand.
ACTGTTTTTCCAGAACAAGAAAGTCTAATCGACATCCAATCCACACTTAAGCAAAACCACTTTTCTGCCCTACTAGGGCAGAATAGTTTGTTCTGCTCAGATCAGCTAACTGTTTTTCCAGAACAGGAAAGTATCATCGACATCCGATCCACACTCGAGCAAAACCACTTTTCTGTCCTACTAGGCCCGAATGAGTGAACAAAATCTGTTTCCTCGTAGGATACGGAACGTTGTTCTCTCCGAACCATTTTGCTGCCCTACTAGGGCAGAATCGTTTGTTCTGCTCAGATCAGCTAACTGTTTTTCCAGAACAGGAAAGTCTCATTGACATTCGATCCACACTCGAGCAAAACCACTTTTCTGCCCTACTAGGGCAGAATGAGTGAACAAACTCTTTGTTTTCATAGAAAACGGAACGAGGTTCTGTTCACACCAGTTTCTGCCCTACTAGGGCAGAATCGTTTGTTCTGCTCAGATCAGCTAACTGTTTTTCCAGAACAGGAAAGTCTCATTGACATCCGATCCACACTCGAGCAAAACCACTTTTCTGCCCTACTAGGGCAGAATGAGTGAACAAAATCTGTTTCCTCGTAGGATACGGAACGTTGTTCTCTCCGAACCATTTTGCTGCCCTACTAAGGCAGAATAGTTTGTTCTGCTCAGATCAGCTAACCTTTTTTCCAGAACAGGAAAGTATCATCGACATCCGATCCACACTCGAGCAAAACCATTTTTCTGTCCTACTAGGCCAGAATGAGTGAAAAAAATCGGTTTCCTCGTAGGATACGGAACGTTGTTCTCTCCAAACCATTTTGCTTGCCCTACTAGGGCAGAATAGTTTGTTCTGCTCAGATCAGCTAACTGTTTTTCCAGAACAGGAAAGTATCATCGACATCCGATCCACACTCGAGCAAAACCACTTTTCTGTCCTACTAGGCCAGAATGAGTGAACAAAATCTGTTTCCTCGTAGGATACGGAACGTTGTTCTCTCCGAACCATTTTGCTGCCCTACTAGGGCAGAATCGTTTGTTCTGCTCAGATCAGCTAACTGTTTTTCCAGAACAGGAAAGTCTCATTGACATTCGATCCACACTCGAGCAAAACCACTTTTCTGCCCTACTAGGGCAGAATGAGTGAACAAACTCTTTGTTTTCATAGAAAACGGAACGAGGTTCTGTTCACACCAGTTTCTGCCCTACTAGGGCAGAATCGTTTGTTCTGCTCAGATCAGCTAACTGTTTTTCCAGAACAGGAAAGTCTCATTGACATCCGATCCACACTCGAGCAAAACCACTTTTCTGCCCTACTAGGGCAGAATGAGTGAACAAAATCTGTTTCCTCGTAGGATACGGAACGTTGTTCTCTCCGAACCATTTTGCTGCCCTACTAAGGCAGAATAGTTTGTTCTGCTCAGATCAGCTAACCTTTTTTCCAGAACAGGAAAGTATCATCGACATCCGATCCACACTCGAGCAAAACCATTTTTCTGTCCTACTAGGCCAGAATGAGTGAACAAAATCGGTTTCCTCGTAGGATACGGAACGTTGTTCTCTCCAAACCATTTTGCTTGCCCTACTAGGGCAGAATAGTTTGTTCTGCTCAGATCAGCTAACTGTTTTTCCAGAACAGGAAAGTATCATCGACATCCGATCCACACTCGAGCAAAACCACTTTTCTGTCCTACTAGGCCAGAATGAGTGAACAAAATCTGTTTCCTCGTAGGATACGGAACGTTGTTCTCTCCGAACCATTTTGCTGCCCTACTAGGGCAGAATCGTTTGTTCTGCTCAGATCAGCTAACTGTTTTTCCAGAACAGGAAAGTCTCATTGACATCCGATCCACACTCGAGCAAAACCACTTTTCTGCCTTACTAGGGCAGAATGAGTGAACAAACTCTTTGTTTTCATAGGAAACGGAACGAGGTTCTGTTCACACCAGTTTCTGCCCTACTAGGGCAAAATCGTTTGTTCTGCTCAGATCAGCTAACTGTTTTTCCAGAACAGGAAAGTGTCATTGACATCCGATCCACACTCGAGCAAAACCACTTTTCTGCCCTACTAGGGCAGAATGAGTGAACAAAATCTGTTTCCTCGTAGGATACGGAACGCTGTTCTCTCCGAACCATTTTGCTGCCCTACTAGGGCAGAATAGTGTGCTTACTGTTTTTCCAGAACAGGAAAGTCTCATCGACATCCGATCCACACTCGAGCAAAACCACTTTTCTGCCCTACTAGGGCAGAATAGTTTGTTCTGCTCAGATCAGCTAACTGTTTTTCCAGAACAGGAAAGTATCATCGACATCCGATCCACACTCGAGCAAAACCACTTTTCTGCCCTACTAGGGCAGAATGAGTGAACAAAATCTGTTTCCTCGTAGGATACGGAACGTTGTTCTCTCCGAACCATTTTGCTGCCCTACTAAGGCAGACTAGTTTGTTAACTGTTTTTCCAGAACAGGAAAGTCTCATCGACATCCGATCCACACTCGAGCAAAACCACTTTTCCGCCCTACTAGGGCAGAATAGTTTGTTCTGCTCAGATCAGCTAACTGTTTTTCCAGAACAGGAAAGTATCATCGACATCCGATCCACACTCGAGCAAAACCATTTTTCTGTCCTACTAGGCCAGAATGAGTGAACAAAATCGGTTTCCTCGTAGGATACGGAACGTTGTTCTCTCCAAACCATTTTGCTGCCCTACTAGGGCAGAATAGTTTGTTCTGCTCAGATCAGCTAACTGTTTTTCCAGAACAAGAAAGTCTAATCGACATCCAATCCACACTTAAGCAAAACCACTTTTCTGCCCTACTAGGGCAGAATAGTTTGTTCTGCTCAGATCAGCTAACTGTTTTTCCAGAACAGGAAAGTATCATCGACATCCGATCCACACTCGAGCAAAACCACTTTTCTGTCCTACTAGGCCAGAATGAGTGAACAAAATCTGTTTCCTCGTAGGATACGGAACGTTGTTCTCTCCGAACCATTTTGCTGCCCTACTAGGGCAGAATCGTTTGTTCTGCTCAGATCAGCTAACTGTTTTTCCAGAACAGGAAAGTCTCATTGACATTCGATCCACACTCGAGCAAAACCACTTTTCTGCCCTACTAGGGCAGAATGAGTGAACAAACTCTTTGTTTTCATAGAAAACGGAACGAGGTTCTGTTCACACCAGTTTCTGCCCTACTAGGGCAGAATCGTTTGTTCTGCTCAGATCAGCTAACTGTTTTTCCAGAACAGGAAAGTCTCATTGACATCCGATCCACACTCGAGCAAAACCACTTTTCTGCCCTACTAGGGCAGAATGAGTGAACAAAATCTGTTTCCTCGTAGGATACGGAACGTTGTTCTCTCCGAACCATTTTGCTGCCCTACTAAGGCAGAATAGTTTGTTCTGCTCAGATCAGCTAACCTTTTTTCCAGAACAGGAAAGTATCATCGACATCCGATCCACACTCGAGCAAAACCATTTTTCTGTCCTACTAGGCCAGAATGAGTGAACAAAATCGGTTTCCTCGTAGGATACGGAACGTTGTTCTCTCCAAACCATTTTGCTTGCCCTACTAGGGCAGAATAGTTTGTTCTGCTCAGATCAGCTAACTGTTTTTCCAGAACAGGAAAGTATCATCGACATCCGATCCACACTCGAGCAAAACCACTTTTCTGTCCTACTAGGCCAGAATGAGTGAACAAAATCTGTTTCCTCGTAGGATACGGAACGTTGTTCTCTCCGAACCATTTTGCTGCCCTACTAGGGCAGAACCGTTTGTTCTGCTCAGATCAGCTAACTGTTTTTCCAGAACAGGAAAGTCTCATTGACATCCGATCCACACTCGAGCAAAACCACTTTTCTGCCTTACTAGGGCAGAATGAGTGAACAAACTCTTTGTTTTCATAGGAAACGGAACGAGGTTCTGTTCACACCAGTTTCTGCCCTACTAGGGCAAAATCGTTTGTTCTGCTCAGATCAGCTAACTGTTTTTCCAGAACAGGAAAGTGTCATTGACATCCGATCCACACTCGAGCAAAACCACTTTTCTGCCCTACTAGGGCAGAATGAGTGAACAAAATCTGTTTCCTCGTAGGATACGGAACGTTGTTCTCTCCGAACCATTTTGCTGCCCTACTAGGGCAGAATAGTGTGCTTACTGTTTTTCCAGAACAGGAAAGTCTCATCGACATCCGATCCACACTCGAGCAAAACCACTTTTCTGCCCTACTAGGGCAGAATAGTTTGTTCTGCTCAGATCAGCTAACTGTTTTTCCAGAACAGGAAAGTATCATCGACATCCGATCCACACTCGAGCAAAACCATTTTTCTGTCCTACTAGGCCAGAATGAGTGAACAAAATCGGTTTCCTCGTAGGATACGGAACGTTGTTCTCTCCAAACCATGTTGCTGCCCTACTAGGGCAGAATAGTTTGTTCTGCTCAGATCAGCTAAGTGTTTTTCCAGAACAGGAAAGTCTAATCGACATCCGATCCACACTCGAGCAAAACCACTTTTCTGCCCTACTGGGCCAGAATGAGTGAACAAAATCTTTGTTTTTATAGGAAACGGAACGAGGTTCTGTTCACACCACTTTTCTGCCCTACTATGGCAGAATGAGTGAACAAAATCTGTTTCCTCGTAGGATACGGAACGTTGTTCTCTTCGAACCATTTTGCTGCCCTACTAGGGCAGAATCGTTTGTTCTGCTCAGATCAGCTAACTGTTTTTCCAGAACAGGAAAGTCTCATTGACATCCGATCCGCACTCGAGCAAAACCACTTTTCTGCCCTACTAGGGCAGAATGAGTGAACAAAATCTGTTTCCTCGTAGGATACGGAACGTTGTTCTCTCCGAACCATTTTGCTGCCCTACTAGGGCAGAATCGTTTGTTCTGCTCAGATCAGCTAACTGTTTTTCCAGAACAGGACAGTCTCATTGACATCCGATCCACACTCGAGCAAAACCACTTTTCTGCCCTACTAGGGCAGAATGAGTGAACAAACTCTTTGTTTTCATAGGAAACGGAACGAGGTTCTGTTCACACCACTATTCTGCCCTACTATGGCAGAATGAGTGAACAAAATCTGTTTCCTCGTAGGATACGGAACGTTGTTCTCTTCGAACCATTTTGCTGCCCTACTAGGGCAGAATCGTTTGTTCTGCTCAGATCAGCTAACTGTTTTTCCAGAACAGGAAAGTCTCATTGACATCCGATCCGCACTCGAGCAAAACCACTTTTCTGCCCTACTAGGGCAGAATGAGTGAACGAAATCTGTTTCCTCGTAGGATACGGAACGTTGTTCTCTCCGAACCATTTTGCTGCCCTACTAGGGCAGAATCGTTTGTTCTGCTCAGATCAGCTAACTGTTTTTCCAGAACAGGACAGTCTCATTGACATCCGATCCACACTCGAGCAAAACCACTTTTCTGCCCTACTAGGGCAGAATGAGTGAACAAACTCTTTGTTTTCATAGGAAACGGAACGAGGTTCTGTTCACACCACTATTCTGCCCTACTATGGCAGAATGAGTGAACAAAATCTGTTTCCTCGTAGGATACGGAACGTTGTTCTCTTCGAACCATTTTGCTGCCCTACTAGGGCAGAATCGTTTGTTCTGCTCAGATCAGATAACTGTTTTTCCAGAACAGGAAAGTCTCATTGACATCCGATCCGCACTCGAGCAAAACCACTTTTCTGCCCTACTAGGGCAGAATGAGTGAACAAAATCTGTTTCCTCGTAGGATACGGAACGTTGTTCTCTCCGAACCATTTTGCTGCCCTACTAGGGCAGAATAGTTTGTTCTGCTCAGATCAGCTAACTGTTTTTCCAGAACAAGAAAGTCTAATCGATAACCAATCCACACTTAAGCAAAACCACTTTTCTGCCCTACTAGGGCAGAGTAGTTTGTTCTGCTCAGATCAGCTAACTGTTTTTCCAGAACAGGAAAGTATCATCGACATCCAATCCACACTCGAGCAAAACCACTTTTCTGTCCTACTAGGCCAGAATGAGTGAACAAAATCTGTTTCCTCGTAGGATAAGGAACGTTGTTCTCTCCGAACCATTTTGCCGCCCTACTAGGGCAGAATCGTTTGCTCTGCTCAGATCAGCTAACTGTTTTTCCAGAACAGGAAAGTCTTATTGACATCCGATCCACACTCGAGCAAAACCACTTTTCTGCCCTACTAGGGCAGAATGAGTGAGCAAACTCTTTGTTTTCATAGGAAACGGAACGAGGTTCTGTTCACACCGGTTTCTGCCCTACTAGGGCAGAATCGTTTGTTCTGCTCAGATCAGCTAACTGTTTTTCCAGAACAGGAAAGTCTCATTGACATCCGATCCACACTCGAGCAAAACCACTTTTCTGCCCTACTAGGGCAGAATGAGTGAACAAAATCTGTTTTCTCGTAGGATACGAAACGCTGTTCTCTCCGAACCATTTTGCTGCCCTACTAGGGCAGAATAGTTTGCTAACTGTTTTTCCAGAACAGGAAAGTCTCATTGACATCCGATCCACACTCGAGCAAAACCACTTTTCTGCCCTACTAGGGCAGAATGAGTGAACAAAATCTGTTTCCTCGTAGGATACGGAACGTTGTTCTCTCCGAACCATTTTGCTGCCCTACTAGGGCAGAATCGTTTGTTCTGCTCAGATCAGCTAACTGTTTTTCCAGAACAGGAAAGTCTCATTGACATCCGATCCACACTCGAGCAAAACCACTTTTCTGCCCTACTAGGGCAGAATGAGTAAACAAAATCTGTTTCCTCGTAGGATACGGAACGTTGTTCTCTCCGAACCATTTTGCTGCCCTACTAGGGCAGAATAGTTTGTTCTGCTCAGATCAGCTAACTGTTTCTCCAGAACAAGAAAGTCTAATCGACATCCAATCCACACTTAAGCAAAACCACTTTTCTGCCCTACTAGGGCAGAATAGTTTGTTCTGCTCAGATCAGCTAACTGTTTTTCCAGAACAGGAAAGTATCATCGACATCCGATCCACACTCGAGCAAAACCACTTTTCTGTCCTACTAGGCCAGAATGAGTGAACAAAATCTGTTTCCTCGTAGGATACGGAACGTTGTTCTCTCCGAACCATTTTGCTGCCCTACTAGGGCAGAATCGTTTGTTCTGCTCAGATCAGCTAACTGTTTTTCCAGAACAGGAAAGTCTCATTGACATTCGATCCACACTCGAGCAAAACCACTTTTCTGCCCTACTAGGGCAGAATGAGTGAACAAACTCTTTGTTTTCATAGAAAACGGAACGAGGTTCTGTTCACACCAGTTTCTGCCCTACTAGGGCAGAATCGTTTGTTCTGCTCAGATCAGCTAACTGTTTTTCCAGAACAGGAAAGTCTCATTGACATCCGATCCACACTCGAGCAAAACCACTTTTCTGCCCTACTAGGGCAGAATGAGTGAACAAAATCTGTTTCCTCGTAGGATACGGAACGTTGTTCTCTCCGAACCATTTTGCTGCCCTACTAAGGCAGAATAGTTTGTTCTGCTCAGATCAGCTAACCTTTTTTCCAGAACAGGAAAGTATCATCGACATCCGATCCACACTCGAGCAAAACCATTTTTCTGTCCTACTAGGCCAGAATGAGTGAACAAAATCGGTTTCCTCGTAGGATACGGAACGTTGTTCTCTCCAAACCATTTTGCTTGCCCTACTAGGGCAGAATAGTTTGTTCTGCTCAGATCAGCTAACTGTTTTTCCAGAACAGGAAAGTATCATCGACATCCGATCCACACTCGAGCAAAACCACTTTTCTGTCCTACTAGGCCAGAATGAGTGAAAAAAATCTGTTTCCTCGTAGGATACGGAACGTTGTTCTCTCCGAACCATTTTGCTGCCCTACTAGGGCAGAATCGTTTGTTCTGCTCAGATCAGCTAACTGTTTTTCCAGAACAGGAAAGTCTCATTGACATCCGATCCACACTCGAGCAAAACCACTTTTCTGCCTTACTAGGGCAGAATGAGTGAACAAACTCTTTGTTTTCATAGGAAACGGAACGAGGTTCTGTTCACACCAGTTTCTGCCCTACTAGGGCAAAATCGTTTGTTCTGCTCAGATCAGCTAACTGTTTTTCCAGAACAGGAAAGTGTCATTGACATCCGATCCACACTCGAGCAAAACCACTTTTCTGCCCTACTAGGGCAGAATGAGTGAACAAAATCTGTTTCCTCGTAGGATACGGAACGTTGTTCTCTCCGAACCATTTTGCTGCCCTACTAGGGCAGAATAGTGTGCTTACTGTTTTTCCAGAACAGGAAAGTCTCATCGACATCCGATCCACACTCGAGCAAAACCACTTTTCTGCCCTACTAGGGCAGAATAGTTTGTTCTGCTCAGATCAGCTAACTGTTTTTCCAGAACAGGAAAGTATCATCGACATCCGATCCACACTCGAGCAAAACCATTTTTCTGTCCTACTAGGCCAGAATGAGTGAACAAAATCGGTTTCCTCGTAGGATACGGAACGTTGTTCTCTCCAAACCATTTTGCTGCCCTACTAGGGCAGAATAGTTTGTTCTGCTCAGATCAGCTAAGTGTTTTTCCAGAACAGGAAAGTCTAATCGACATCCGATCCACACTCGAGCAAAACCACTTTTCTGCCCTACTGGGCCAGAATGAGTGAACAAAATCTTTGTTTTTATAGGAAACGGAACGAGGTTCTGTTCACACCACTTTTCTGCCCTACTATGGCAGAATGAGTGAACAAAATCTGTTTCCTCGTAGGATACGGAACGTTGTTCTCTTCGAACCATTTTGCTGCCCTACTAGGGCAGAATCGTTTGTTCTGCTCAGATCAGCTAACTGTTTTTCCAGAACAGGAAAGTCTCATTGACATCCGATCCGCACTCGAGCAAAACCACTTTTCTGCCCTACTAGGGCAGAATGAGTGAACAAAATCTGTTTCCTCGTAGGATACGGAACGTTGTTCTCTCCGAACCATTTTGCTGCCCTACTAGGGCAGAATCGTTTGTTCTGCTCAGATCAGCTAACTGTTTTTCCAGAACAGGACAGTCTCATTGACATCCGATCCACACTCGAGCAAAACCACTTTTCTGCCCTACTAGGGCAGAATGAGTGAACAAACTCTTTGTTTTCATAGGAAACGGAACGAGGTTCTGTTCACACCACTATTCTGCCCTACTATGGCAGAATGAGTGAACAAAATCTGTTTCCTCGTAGGATACGGAACGTTGTTCTCTTCGAACCATTTTGCTGCCCTACTAGGGCAGAATCGTTTGTTCTGCTCAGATCAGCTAACTGTTTTTCCAGAACAGGAAAGTCTCATTGACATCCGATCCGCACTCGAGCAAAACCACTTTTCTGCCCTACTAGGGCAGAATGAGTGAACGAAATCTGTTTCCTCGTAGGATACGGAACGTTGTTCTCTCCGAACCATTTTGCTGCCCTACTAGGGCAGAATCGTTTGTTCTGCTCAGATCAGCTAACTGTTTTTCCAGAACAGGACAGTCTCATTGACATCCGATCCACACTCGAGCAAAACCACTTTTCTGCCCTACTAGGGCAGAATGAGTGAACAAACTCTTTGTTTTCATAGGAAACGGAACGAGGTTCTGTTCACACCACTATTCTGCCCTACTATGGCAGAATGAGTGAACGAAATCTGTTTCCTCGTAGGATACGGAACGTTGTTCTCTTCGAACCATTTTGCTGCCCTACTAGGGCAGAATCGTTTGTTCTGCTCAGATCAGATAACTGTTTTTCCAGAACAGGAAAGTCTCATTGACATCCGATCCGCACTCGAGCAAAACCACTTTTCTGCCCTACTAGGGCAGAATGAGTGAACAAAATCTGTTTCCTCGTAGGATACGGAACGTTGTTCTCTCCGAACCATTTTGCTGCCCTACTAGGGCAGAATAGTTTGTTCTGCTCAGATCAGCTAACTGTTTTTCCAGAACAAGAAAGTCTAATCGATAACCAATCCACACTTAAGCAAAACCACTTTTCTGCCCTACTAGGGCAGAGTAGTTTGTTCTGCTCAGATCAGCTAACTGTTTTTCCAGAACAGGAAAGTATCATCGACATCCAATCCACACTCGAGCAAAACCACTTTTCTGTCCTACTAGGCCAGAATGAGTGAACAAAATCTGTTTCCTCGTAGGATAAGGAACGTTGTTCTCTCCGAACCATTTTGCCGCCCTACTAGGGCAGAATCGTTTGCTCTGCTCAGATCAGCTAACTGTTTTTCCAGAACAGGAAAGTCTTATTGACATCCGATCCACACTCGAGCAAAACCACTTTTCTGCCTTACTAGGGCAGAATGAGTGAGCAAACTCTTTGTTTTCATAGGAAACGGAACGAGGTTCTGTTCACACCGGTTTCTGCCCTACTAGGGCAGAATCGTTTGTTCTGCTCAGATCAGCTAACTGTTTTTCCAGAACAGGAAAGTCTCATTGACATCCGATCCACACTCGAGCAAAACCACTTTTCTGCCCTACTAGGGCAGAATGAGTGAACAAAATCTGTTTTCTCGTAGGATACGAAACGCTGTTCTCTCCGAACCATTTTGCTGCCCTACTAGGGCAGAATAGTTTGCTAACTGTTTTTCCAGAACAGGAAAGTCTCATCGACATCCGATCCACACTCGAGCAAAACCACTTTTCTGCCCTACTAGGGCAGAATGAGTGAACAAAATCTGTTTCCTCGTAGGATACGGAACGTTGTTTTCTTCGAACCATTTTGCTGCCCTACTAGGGCAGAATCGTTTGTTCTGCTCAGATCAGCTAACTGTTTTTCCAGAACAGGAAAGTCTCATTGACATCCGATCCACACTCGAGCAAAACCACTTTTCTGCCCTACTAGGGCAGAATGAGTAAACAAAATCTGTTTCCTCGTAGGATACGGAACGTTGTTCTCTCCGAACCATTTTGCTGCCCTACTAGGGCAGAATAGTTTGTTCTGCTCAGATCAGCTAACTGTTTCTCCAGAACAAGAAAGTCTAATCGACATCCAATCCACACTTAAGCAAAACCACTTTTCTGCCCTACTAGGGCAGAATAGTTTGTTCTGCTCAGATCAGCTAACTGTTTTTCCAGAACAGGAAAGTATCATCGACATCCGATCCACACTCGAGCAAAACCACTTTTCTGTCCTACTAGGCCAGAATGAGTGAACAAAATCTGTTTCCTCGTAGGATACGGAACGTTGTTCTCTCCGAACCATTTTGCTGCCCTACTAGGGCAGAATCGTTTGTTCTGCTCAGATCAGCTAACTGTTTTTCCAGAACAGGAAAGTCTCATTGACATTCGATCCACACTCGAGCAAAACCACTTTTCTGCCCTACTAGGGCAGAATGAGTGAACAAACTCTTTGTTTTCATAGAAAACGGAACGAGGTTCTGTTCACACCAGTTTCTGCCCTACTAGGGCAGAATCGTTTGTTCTGCTCAGATCAGCTAACTGTTTTTCCAGAACAGGAAAGTCTCATTGACATCCGATCCACACTCGAGCAAAACCACTTTTCTGCCCTACTAGGGCAGAATGAGTGAACAAAATCTGTTTCCTCGTAGGATACGGAACGTTGTTCTCTCCGAACCATTTTGCTGCCCTACTAAGGCAGAATAGTTTGTTCTGCTCAGATCAGCTAACCTTTTTTCCAGAACAGGAAAGTATCATCGACATCCGATCCACACTCGAGCAAAACCATTTTTCTGTCCTACTAGGCCAGAATGAGTGAAAAAAAATCTGTTTCCTCGTAGGATACGGAACGTTGTTCTCTTCGAACCATTTTGCTGCCCTACTAGGGCAGAATCGTTTGTTCTGCTCAGATCAGCTAACTGTTTTTCCAGAACAGGAAAGTCTCATTGACATCCGATCCGCACTCGAGCAAAACCACTTTTCTGCCCTACTAGGGCAGAATGAGTGAACAAAATCTGTTTCCTCGTAGGATACGGAACGTTGTTCTCTCCGAACCATTTTGCTGCCCTACTAGGGCAGAATCGTTTGTTCTGCTCAGATCAGCTAACTGTTTTTCCAGAACAGGACAGTCTCATTGACATCCGATCCACACTCGAGCAAAACCACTTTTCTGCCCTACTAGGGCAGAATGAGTGAACAAACTCTTTGTTTTCATAGGAAACGGAACGAGGTTCTGTTCACACCACTATTCTGCCCTACTATGGCAGAATGAGTGAACAAAATCTGTTTCCTCGTAGGATACGGAACGTTGTTCTCTTCGAACCATTTTGCTGCCCTACTAGGGCAGAATCGTTTGTTCTGCTCAGATCAGCTAACTGTTTTTCCAGAACAGGAAAGTCTCATTGACATCCGATCCGCACTCGAGCAAAACCACTTTTCTGCCCTACTAGGGCAGAATGAGTGAACGAAATCTGTTTCCTCGTAGGATACGGAACGTTGTTCTCTCCGAACCATTTTGCTGCCCTACTAGGGCAGAATCGTTTGTTCTGCTCAGATCAGCTAACTGTTTTTCCAGAACAGGACAGTCTCATTGACATCCGATCCACACTCGAGCAAAACCACTTTTCTGCCCTACTAGGGCAGAATGAGTGAACAAACTCTTTGTTTTCATAGGAAACGGAACGAGGTTCTGTTCACACCACTATTCTGCCCTACTATGGCAGAATGAGTGAACGAAATCTGTTTCCTCGTAGGATACGGAACGTTGTTCTCTTCGAACCATTTTGCTGCCCTACTAGGGCAGAATCGTTTGTTCTGCTCAGATCAGATAACTGTTTTTCCAGAACAGGAAAGTCTCATTGACATCCGATCCGCACTCGAGCAAAACCACTTTTCTGCCCTACTAGGGCAGAATGAGTGAACAAAATCTGTTTCCTCGTAGGATACGGAACGTTGTTCTCTCCGAACCATTTTGCTGCCCTACTAGGGCAGAATAGTTTGTTCTGCTCAGATCAGCTAACTGTTTTTCCAGAACAAGAAAGTCTAATCGATAACCAATCCACACTTAAGCAAAACCACTTTTCTGCCCTACTAGGGCAGAGTAGTTTGTTCTGCTCAGATCAGCTAACTGTTTTTCCAGAACAGGAAAGTATCATCGACATCCAATCCACACTCGAGCAAAACCACTTTTCTGTCCTACTAGGCCAGAATGAGTGAACAAAATCTGTTTCCTCGTAGGATAAGGAACGTTGTTCTCTCCGAACCATTTTGCCGCCCTACTAGGGCAGAATCGTTTGCTCTGCTCAGATCAGCTAACTGTTTTTCCAGAACAGGAAAGTCTTATTGACATCCGATCCACACTCGAGCAAAACCACTTTTCTGCCTTACTAGGGCAGAATGAGTGAGCAAACTCTTTGTTTTCATAGGAAACGGAACGAGGTTCTGTTCACACCGGTTTCTGCCCTACTAGGGCAGAATCGTTTGTTCTGCTCAGATCAGCTAACTGTTTTTCCAGAACAGGAAAGTCTCATTGACATCCGATCCACACTCGAGCAAAACCACTTTTCTGCCCTACTAGGGCAGAATGAGTGAACAAAATCTGTTTTCTCGTAGGATACGAAACGCTGTTCTCTCCGAACCATTTTGCTGCCCTACTAGGGCAGAATAGTTTGCTAACTGTTTTTCCAGAACAGGAAAGTCTCATCGACATCCGATCCACACTCGAGCAAAACCACTTTTCTGCCCTACTAGGGCAGAATGAGTGAACAAAATCTGTTTCCTCGTAGGATACGGAACGTTGTTTTCTTCGAACCATTTTGCTGCCCTACTAGGGCAGAATCGTTTGTTCTGCTCAGATCAGCTAACTGTTTTTCCAGAACAGGAAAGTCTCATTGACATCCGATCCACACTCGAGCAAAACCACTTTTCTGCCCTACTAGGGCAGAATGAGTAAACAAAATCTGTTTCCTCGTAGGATACGGAACGTTGTTCTCTCCGAACCATTTTGCTGCCCTACTAGGGCAGAATAGTTTGTTCTGCTCAGATCAGCTAACTGTTTCTCCAGAACAAGAAAGTCTAATCGACATCCAATCCACACTTAAGCAAAACCACTTTTCTGCCCTACTAGGGCAGAGTAGTTTGTTCTGCTCAGATCAGCTAACTGTTTTTCCAGAACAGGAAAGTATCATCGACATCCAATCCACACTCGAGCAAAACCACTTTTCTGTCCTACTAGGCCAGAATGAGTGAACAAAATCTGTTTCCTCGTAGGATAAGGAACGTTGTTCTCTCCGAACCATTTTGCCGCCCTACTAGGGCAGAATCGTTTGCTCTGCTCAGATCAGCTAACTGTTTTTCCAGAACAGGAAAGTCTTATTGACATCCGATCCACACTCGAGCAAAACCACTTTTCTGCCTTACTAGGGCAGAATGAGTGAGCAAACTCTTTGTTTTCATAGGAAACGGAACGAGGTTCTGTTCACACCGGTTTCTGCCCTACTAGGGCAGAATCGTTTGTTCTGCTCAGATCAGCTAACTGTTTTTCCAGAACAGGAAAGTCTCATTGACATCCGATCCACACTCGAGCAAAACCACTTTTCTGCCCTACTAGGGCAGAATGAGTGAACAAAATCTGTTTTCTCGTAGGATACGAAACGCTGTTCTCTCCGAACCATTTTGCTGCCCTACTAGGGCAGAATAGTTTGCTAACTGTTTTTCCAGAACAGGAAAGTCTCATCGACATCCGATCCACACTCGAGCAAAACCACTTTTCTGCCCTACTAGGGCAGAATGAGTGAACAAAATCTGTTTCCTCGTAGGATACGGAACGTTGTTTTCTTCGAACCATTTTGCTGCCCTACTAGGGCAGAATCGTTTGTTCTGCTCAGATCAGCTAACTGTTTTTCCAGAACAGGAAAGTCTCATTGACATCCGATCCACACTCGAGCAAAACCACTTTTCTGCCCTACTAGGGCAGAATGAGTAAACAAAATCTGTTTCCTCGTAGGATACGGAACGTTGTTCTCTCCGAACCATTTTGCTGCCCTACTAGGGCAGAATAGTTTGTTCTGCTCAGATCAGCTAACTGTTTCTCCAGAACAAGAAAGTCTAATCGACATCCAATCCACACTTAAGCAAAACCACTTTTCTGCCCTACTAGGGCAGAATAGTTTGTTCTGCTCAGATCAGCTAACTGTTTTTCCAGAACAGGAAAGTATCATCGACATCCGATCCACACTCGAGCAAAACCACTTTTCTGTCCTACTAGGCCAGAATGAGTGAACAAAATCTGTTTCCTCGTAGGATACGGAACGTTGTTCTCTCCGAACCATTTTGCTGCCCTACTAGGGCAGAATCGTTTGTTCTGCTCAGATCAGCTAACTGTTTTTCCAGAACAGGAAAGTCTCATTGACATTCGATCCACACTCGAGCAAAACCACTTTTCTGCCCTACTAGGGCAGAATGAGTGAACAAACTCTTTGTTTTCATAGAAAACGGAACGAGGTTCTGTTCACACCAGTTTCTGCCCTACTAGGGCAGAATCGTTTGTTCTGCTCAGATCAGCTAACTGTTTTTCCAGAACAGGAAAGTCTCATTGACATCCGATCCACACTCGAGCAAAACCACTTTTCTGCCCTACTAGGGCAGAATGAGTGAACAAAATCTGTTTCCTCGTAGGATACGGAACGTTGTTCTCTCCGAACCATTTTGCTGCCCTACTAAGGCAGAATAGTTTGTTCTGCTCAGATCAGCTAACCTTTTTTCCAGAACAGGAAAGTATCATCGACATCCGATCCACACTCGAGCAAAACCATTTTTCTGTCCTACTAGGCCAGAATGAGTGAACAAAATCGGTTTCCTCGTAGGATACGGAACGTTGTTCTCTCCAAACCATTTTGCTTGCCCTACTAGGGCAGAATAGTTTGTTCTGCTCAGATCAGCTAACTGTTTTTCCAGAACAGGAAAGTATCATCGACATCCGATCCACACTCGAGCAAAACCACTTTTCTGTCCTACTAGGCCAGAATGAGTGAAAAAAATCTGTTTCCTCGTAGGATACGGAACGTTGTTCTCTCCGAACCATTTTGCTGCCCTACTAGGGCAGAATCGTTTGTTCTGCTCAGATCAGCTAACTGTTTTTCCAGAACAGGAAAGTCTCATTGACATCCGATCCACACTCGAGCAAAACCACTTTTCTGCCTTACTAGGGCAGAATGAGTGAACAAACTCTTTGTTTTCATAGGAAACGGAACGAGGTTCTGTTCACACCAGTTTCTGCCCTACTAGGGCAAAATCGTTTGTTCTGCTCAGATCAGCTAACTGTTTTTCCAGAACAGGAAAGTGTCATTGACATCCGATCCACACTCGAGCAAAACCACTTTTCTGCCCTACTAGGGCAGAATGAGTGAACAAAATCTGTTTCCTCGTAGGATACGGAACGTTGTTCTCTCCGAACCATTTTGCTGCCCTACTAGGGCAGAATAGTGTGCTTACTGTTTTTCCAGAACAGGAAAGTCTCATCGACATCCGATCCACACTCGAGCAAAACCACTTTTCTGCCCTACTAGGGCAGAATAGTTTGTTCTGCTCAGATCAGCTAACTGTTTTTCCAGAACAGGAAAGTATCATCGACATCCGATCCACACTCGAGCAAAACCATTTTTCTGTCCTACTAGGCCAGAATGAGTGAACAAAATCGGTTTCCTCGTAGGATACGGAACGTTGTTCTCTCCAAACCATTTTGCTGCCCTACTAGGGCAGAATAGTTTGTTCTGCTCAGATCAGCTAAGTGTTTTTCCAGAACAGGAAAGTCTAATCGACATCCGATCCACACTCGAGCAAAACCACTTTTCTGCCCTACTGGGCCAGAATGAGTGAACAAAATCTTTGTTTTTATAGGAAACGGAACGAGGTTCTGTTCACACCACTTTTCTGCCCTACTATGGCAGAATGAGTGAACAAAATCTGTTTCCTCGTAGGATACGGAACGTTGTTCTCTTCGAACCATTTTGCTGCCCTACTAGGGCAGAATCGTTTGTTCTGCTCAGATCAGCTAACTGTTTTTCCAGAACAGGAAAGTCTCATTGACATCCGATCCGCACTCGAGCAAAACCACTTTTCTGCCCTACTAGGGCAGAATGAGTGAACAAAATCTGTTTCCTCGTAGGATACGGAACGTTGTTCTCTCCGAACCATTTTGCTGCCCTACTAGGGCAGAATCGTTTGTTCTGCTCAGATCAGCTAACTGTTTTTCCAGAACAGGACAGTCTCATTGACATCCGATCCACACTCGAGCAAAACCACTTTTCTGCCCTACTAGGGCAGAATGAGTGAACAAACTCTTTGTTTTCATAGGAAACGGAACGAGGTTCTGTTCACACCACTTTTCTGCCCTACTATGGCAGAATGAGTGAACAAAATCTGTTTCCTCGTAGGATACGGAACGTTGTTCTCTTCGAACCATTTTGCTGCCCTACTAGGGCAGAATCGTTTGTTCTGCTCAGATCAGATAACTGTTTTTCCAGAACAGGAAAGTCTCATTGACATCCGATCCGCACTCGAGCAAAACCACTTTTCTGCCCTACTAGGGCAGAATGAGTGAACAAAATCTGTTTCCTCGTAGGATACGGAACGTTGTTCTCTCCGAACCATTTTGCTGCCCTACTAGGGCAGAATAGTTTGTTCTGCTCAGATCAGCTAACTGTTTTTCCAGAACAAGAAAGTCTAATCGATAACCAATCCACACTTAAGCAAAACCACTTTTCTGCCCTACTAGGGCAGAGTAGTTTGTTCTGCTCAGATCAGCTAACTGTTTTTCCAGAACAGGAAAGTATCATCGACATCCAATCCACACTCGAGCAAAACCACTTTTCTGTCCTACTAGGCCAGAATGAGTGAACAAAATCTGTTTCCTCGTAGGATAAGGAACGTTGTTCTCTCCGAACCATTTTGCCGCCCTACTAGGGCAGAATCGTTTGCTCTGCTCAGATCAGCTAACTGTTTTTCCAGAACAGGAAAGTCTTATTGACATCCGATCCACACTCGAGCAAAACCACTTTTCTGCCCTACTAGGGCAGAATGAGTGAGCAAACTCTTTGTTTTCATAGGAAACGGAACGAGGTTCTGTTCACACCGGTTTCTGCCCTACTAGGGCAGAATCGTTTGTTCTGCTCAGATCAGCTAACTGTTTTTCCAGAACAGGAAAGTCTCATTGACATCCGATCCACACTCGAGCAAAACCACTTTTCTGCCCTACTAGGGCAGAATGAGTGAACAAAATCTGTTTTCTCGTAGGATACGAAACGCTGTTCTCTCCGAACCATTTTGCTGCCCTACTAGGGCAGAATAGTTTGCTAACTGTTTTTCCAGAACAGGAAAGTCTCATCGACATCCGATCCACACTCGAGCAAAACCACTTTTCTGCCCTACTAGGGCAGAATGAGTGAACAAAATCTGTTTCCTCGTAGGATACGGAACGTTGTTTTCTTCGAACCATTTTGCTGCCCTACTAGGGCAGAATCGTTTGTTCTGCTCAGATCAGCTAACTGTTTTTCCAGAACAGGAAAGTCTCATTGACATCCGATCCACACTCGAGCAAAACCACTTTTCTGCCCTACTGGGGCAGAATGAGTAAACAAAATCTGTTTCCTCGTAGGATACGGAACGTTGTTCTCTCCGAACCATTTTGCTGCCCTACTAGGGCAGAATAGTTTGTTCTGCTCAGATCAGCTAACTGTTTCTCCAGAACAAGAAAGTCTAATCGACATCCAATCCACACTTAAGCAAAACCACTTTTCTGCCCTACTAGGGCAGATTAGTTTGTTCTGCTCAGATCAGCTAACTGTTTTTCCAGAACAGGAAAGTCTCATTGACATCCGATCCACACTCGAGCAAAACCACTTTTCTGCCCTACTAGGGCAGAATGAGTGAACAAACTCTTTGTTTTCATAGGAAACGAAACGAGGTTCTGTTCACACCAGTTTCTGCCCTACTAGGGCAGAATCGTTTGTTCTGCTCAGATCAGCTAACTGTTTTTCCAGAACAGGAAAGTCTCATTGACATCCGATCCACACTCGAGCAAAACCACTTTTCTGCCCTACTAGGGCAGAATGAGTGAACAAAATCTGTTTCCTCGTAGGATACAGAACGTTGTTCTCTCCGAACCATTTTGCTGCCCTACTAGGGCAGAATAGTTTGCTAACTGTTTTTCCAGAACAGGAAAGTCTCATCGACATCCGATCCACACTCGAGCAAAACCACTTTTCTGCCCTACTAGGGCAGAATCGTTTGTTCTGCTCAGATCAGCTAACTGTTTTTCCAGAACAGGAAAGTCTCATTGACATCCGATCCACACTCGAGCAAAACCACTTTTCTGCCCTACTAGGGCAGAATGAGTGAACAAAATCTGTTTTCTCGTAGGATACGGAACGCTGTTCTCTCCGAACCATTTTGCTGCCCTACTAGGGCAGAATAGTTTGCTAACTGTTTTTCCAGAACAGGAAAGTCTTATTGACATCCGATCCACACTCGAGCAAAACCACTTTTCTGCCCTACTAGGGCAGAATGAGTGAGCAAACTCTTTGTTTTCATAGGAAACGGAACGAGGTTCTGTTCACACCGGTTTCTGCCCTACTAGGGCAGAATCGTTTGTTCTGCTCAGATCAGCTAACTGTTTTTCCAGAACAGGAAAGTCTCATTGACATCCGATCCACACTCGAGCAAAACCACTTTTCTGCCCTACTAGGGCAGAATGAGTGAACAAAATCTGTTTTCTCGTAGGATACGAAACGCTGTTCTCTCCGAACCATTTTGCTGCCCTACTAGGGCAGAATAGTTTGCTAACTGTTTTTCCAGAACAGGAAAGTCTCATCGACATCCGATCCACACTCGAGCAAAACCACTTTTCTGCCCTACTAGGGCAGAATGAGTGAACAAAATCTGTTTCCTCGTAGGATACGGAACGTTGTTTTCTTCGAACCATTTTGCTGCCCTACTAGGGCAGAATCGTTTGTTCTGCTCAGATCAGCTAACTGTTTTTCCAGAACAGGAAAGTCTCATTGACATCCGATCCACACTCGAGCAAAACCACTTTTCTGCCCTACTAGGGCAGAATGAGTAAACAAAATCTGTTTCCTCGTAGGATACGGAACGTTGTTCTCTCCGAACCATTTTGCTGCCCTACTAGGGCAGAATAGTTTGTTCTGCTCAGATCAGCTAACTGTTTCTCCAGAACAAGAAAGTCTAATCGACATCCAACCCACACTTAAGCAAAACCACTTTTCTGCCCTACTAGGGCAGATTAGTTTGTTCTGCTCAGATCAGCTAACTGTTTTTCCAGAACAGGAAAGTATCATCGACATCCGATCCACACTCGAGCAAAACCACTTTTCTGTCCTACTAGGCCAGAATGAGTGAACAAAATCTGTTTCCTCGTAGGATACGGAACGTTGTTCTCTCCGAACCATTTTGCTGCCCTACTAGGGCAGAATCGTTTGTTCTGCTCAGATCAGCTAACTGTTTTTCCAGAACAGGAAAGTCTCATTGACATCCGATCCACACTCGAGCAAAACCACTTTTCTGCCCTACTAGGGCAGAATGAGTGAACAAACTCTTTGTTTTCATAGGAAACGAAACGAGGTTCTGTTCACACCAGTTTCTGCCCTACTAGGGCAGAATCGTTTGTTCTGCTCAGATCAGCTAACTGTTTTTCCAGAACAGGAAAGTCTCATTGACATCCATTCCACACTCGAGCAAAACCACTTTTCTGCCCTACTAGGGCAGAATGAGTGAACAAAATCTGTTTCCTCGTAGGATACAGAACGTTGTTCTCTCCGAACCATTTTGCTGCCCTACTAGGGCAGAATAGTTTGCTAACTGTTTTTCCAGAACAGGAAAGTCTCATCGACATCCGATCCACACTCGAGCAAAACCACTTTTCTGCCCTACTAGGGCAGAATCGTTTGTTCTGCTCAGATCAGCTAACTGTTTTTCCAGAACAGGAAAGTCTCATTGACATCCGATCCACACTCGAGCAAAACCACTTTTCTGCCCTACTAGGGCAGAATGAGTGAACAAAATCTGTTTTCTCGTAGGATACGGAACGCTGTTCTCTCCGAACCATTTTGCTGCCCTACTAGGGCAGAATTGTTTGCTAACTGTTTTTCCAGAACAGGAAAGTCTCATCGACATCCGATCCACACTCGAGCAAAACCACTTTTCTGCCCTACTAGGGCAGAATGAGTGAACAAAATCTGTTTCCTCGTAGGATAAGGAACGTTGTTCTCTCCGAACCATTTTGCCGCCCTACTAGGGCAGAATCGTTTGCTCTGCTCAGATCAGCTAACTGTTTTTCCAGAACAGGAAAGTCTTATTGACATCCGATCCACACTCGAGCAAAACCACTTTTCTGCCCTACTAGGGCAGAATGAGTGAGCAAACTCTTTGTTTTCATAGGGAACGGAACGAGGTTCTGTTCACACCGGTTTCTGCCCTACTAGGGCAGAATCGTTTGTTCTGCTCAGATCAGCTAACTGTTTTTCCAGAACAGGAAAGTCTCATTGACATCCGATCCACACTCGAGCAAAACCACTTTTCTGCCCTACTAGGGCAGAATGAGTGAACAAAATCTGTTTTCTCGTAGGATACGAAACGCTGTTCTCTCCGAACCATTTTGCTGCCCTACTAGGGCAGAATAGTTTGCTAACTGTTTTTCCAGAACAGGAAAGTCTCATCGACATCCGATCCACACTCGAGCAAAACCACTTTTCTGCCCTACTAGGGCAGAATGAGTGAACAAAATCTGTTTCCTCGTAGGATACGGAACGTTGTTTTCTTCGAACCATTTTGCTGCCCTACTAGGGCAGAATCGTTTGTTCTGCTCAGATCAGCTAACTGTTTTTCCAGAACAGGAAAGTCTCATTGACATCCGATCCACACTCGAGCAAAACCACTTTTCTGCCCTACTAGGGCAGAATGAGTAAACAAAATCTGTTTCCTCGTAGGATACGGAACGTTGTTCTCTCCGAACCATTTTGCTGCCCTACTAGGGCAGAATAGTTTGTTCTGCTCAGATCAGCTAACTGTTTCTCCAGAACAAGAAAGTCTAATCGACATCCAACCCACACTTAAGCAAAACCACTTTTCTGCCCTACTAGGGCAGATTAGTTTGTTCTGCTCAGATCAGCTAACTGTTTTTCCAGAACAGGAAAGTATCATCGACATCCGATCCACACTCGAGCAAAACCACTTTTCTGTCCTACTAGGCCAGAATGAGTGAACAAAATCTGTTTCCTCGTAGGATACGGAACGTTGTTCTCTCCGAACCATTTTGCTGCCCTACTAGGGCAGAATCGTTTGTTCTGCTCAGATCAGCTAACTGTTTTTCCAGAACAGGAAAGTCTCATTGACATCCGATCCACACTCGAGCAAAACCACTTTTCTGCCCTACTAGGGCAGAATGAGTGAACAAAATCTGTTTCCTTGTAGGATACGGAACGTTGTTCTCTCCGAACCATTTTGCTGCCCTACTAGGGTAGAATCGTTTGTTCTGCTCAGATCAGCTAACTGTTGTTCCAGAACAGGAAAGTCTCATTGACATCCGATCCACACTCGAGCAAAACCACTTTTCTGCCCTACTAGGGCAGAATGAGTGAACAAACTCTTTGTTTTCATAGGAAACGAAACGAGGTTCTGTTCACACCAGTTTCTGCCCTACTAGGGCAGAATCGTTTGTTCTGCTCAGATCAGCTAACTGTTTTTCCAGAACAGGAAAGTCTCATTGACATCCGATCCACACTCGAGCAAAACCACTTTTCTGCCCTACTAGGGCAGAATGAGTGAACAAAATCTGTTTCCTCGTAGGATACAGAACGTTGTTCTCTCCGAACCATTTTGCTGCCCTACTAGGGCAGAATAGTTTGCTAACTGTTTTTCCAGAACAGGAAAGTCTCATCGACATCCGATCCACACTCGAGCAAAACCACTTTTCTGCCCTACTAGGGCAGAATCGTTTGTTCTGATCAGATCAGCTAACTGTTTTTCCAGAACAGGAAAGTCTCATTGACATCCGATCCACACTCGAGCAAAACCACTTTTCTGCCCTACTAGGGCAGAATGAGTGAACAAAATCTGTTTTCTCGTAGGATACGGAACGCTGTTCTCTCCGAACCATTTTGCTGCCCTACTAGGGCAGAATAGTTTGCTAACTGTTTTTCCAGAACAGGAAAGTCTCATCGACATCCGATCCACACTCGAGCAAAACCACTTTTCTAGCCTACTAGGGCAGAATGAGTGAACAAAATCTGTTTCCTCGTAGGATACGGAACGTTGTTTTCTTCGAACCATTTTGCTGCCCTACTAGGGCAGAATCGTTTGTTCTGCTCAGATCAGCTAACTGTTTTTCCAGAACAGGAAAGTCTCATTGACATCCGATCCACACTCGAGCAAAACCACTTTTCTGCCCTACTAGGGCAGAATGAGTGAACAAAATCTGTTTCCTCGTAGGATACGGAACGTTGTTCTCTCCGAACCATTTTGCTGCCCTACTAGGGCAGAATAGTTTGTTCTGCTCAAATCAGCTAACTGTTTTTCCAGAACAAGAAAGTCTAATCGACATCCAATCCACACTTAAGCAAAACCACTTTTCTGCCCTACTAGGGCAGATTAGTTTGTTCTGCTCAGATCAGCTAACTGTTTTTCCAGAACAGGAAAGTATCATCGACATCCGATCCACACTCGAGCAAAACCAATTTTCTGTCCTACTAGGCCAGAATGAGTGAACAAACTCTTTGTTTTCATAGGAAACGGAACGAGGTTCTGTTCACACCAGTTTCTGCCCTACTAGGGCAGAATCGTTTGTTCTGCTCAGATCAGCTAATTGTTTTTCCAGAACAGGAAAGTCTCATTGACATCCGATCCACACTCGAGCAAAACCACTTTTCTGCCCTACTAGGGCAGAATGAGTGAACAAACTCTTTGTTTTCATAGAAAACGAAACGAGGTTCTGTTCACACCAGTTTCTGCCCTACTAGGGCAGAATCGTTTGTTCTGCTCAGATCAGCTAACTGTTTTTCCAGAACAGGAAAGTCTCATTGACATCCGATCCACACTCGAGCAAAACCACTTTTCTGCCCTACTAGGGCAGAATGAGTGAACAAACTCTTTGTTTTCATAGGAAACGAAACGAGGTTCTGTTCACACCAGTTTCTGCCCTACTAGGGCAGAATCGTTTGTTCTGCTCAGATCAGCTAACTGTTTTTCCAGAACAGGAAAGTCTCATTGACATCCGATCCACACTCGAGCAAAACCACTTTTCTGCCCTACTAGGGCAGAATGAGTGAACAAAATCTGTTTCCTCGTAGGATACAGAACGTTGTTCTCTCCGAACCATTTTGCTGCCCTACTAGGGCAGAATAGTTTGCTAACTGTTTTTCCAGAACAGGAAAGTATCATCGACATCCGATCCACACTCGAGCAAAACCACTTTTCTGCCCTACTAGGGCAGAATAGTTTGTTCTGCTCAGATCAGCTAACTGTTTTTCCAGAACATTAAAGTATCATCGACATCCGATCCACACTCTAGCAAAACCATTTTTCTGTCCTAATAGGCCAGAATGAGTGAACAAAATCGGTTTCCTCGTAGGATACGGAACGTTGTTCTCTCCAAACCATTTTGCTGCCCTACTAGGGCAGAATAGTTGGTTCTGCTCAGATCAGCTAACTGTTTTTCCAGAACAAGAAAGTCTAATCGACATCCAATCCACACTTAAGCAAAACCACTTTTCTGCCCTACTAGGGCGGAATAGTTTGTTCTGCTCAGATCAGCTAACTGTTTTTCCAGAACAGGAAAGTATCATCGACATCCGATCCACACTCGAGCAAAACCACTTTTCTGTCCTACTAGGCCAGAATGAGTGAACAAAATTTGTTTCCTCGTAGGATACGGAACGTTGTTCTCTCCTAACCATTTTGCTGCCCTACTAGGGCAGAATCGTTTGTTCTGCTCAGATCAGCTAACTGTTTTTCCAGAACAGGAAAGTCTCATTGACATCCGATCCACACTCGAGCAAAACCACTTTTCTGCCCTACTAGGGCAGAATGAGTGAACAAAATCTGTTTCCTCGTAGGATACGGAACGTTGTTCTCTCCGGACCATTTTGCTGCCCTACTAGGGCAGAATAGTTTGCTTACTGTTTTTCCAGAACAGGAAAGTCTCATCGACATCCGATCCACACTCGAGCAAAACCACTTTTCTGCCCTACTAGGGCAGAATAGTTTGTTCTGCTCAGATCAGCTAACTGTTTTTCCAGAACAGGAAAGTATCATCGACATCCGATCCACACTCGAGCAAAACCATTTCTCTGTCCTACTAGGCCAGAATGAGTGAACAAAATCGGTTTCCTCGTAGGATACGGAACGTTGTTCTCTCCAAACCTTTTTGCTGCCCTACTAGGGCAGAATAGTTTGTTCTGCTCAGATCAGCTAAGTGTTTTTCCAGAACAGGAAAGTCTAATCGACATCCGATCCACACTCGAGCAAAACCACTTTTCTGCCCTACTGGGCCAGAATGAGTGAACAAAATCTTTGTTTTCATAGGAAACGAAACGAGGTTCTGTTCACACCACTTTTCTGCCCTACTAGGGCAGAATGAGTAAACAAAATCTGTTTTCTCGTAGGATACGGAACGTTGTTCTCTTCGAACCATTTTGCTGCCCTACCAGGGCAGAATCGTTTGTTCTGCTCAGATCAGCTAACTGTTTTTCCAGAACAGGAAAGTCTCATTGACATCCGATCCACACTCGAGCAAAACCACTTTTCTGCCCTACTAGGGCAGAATGAGTGAACAAAATCTGTTTCCTCGTAGGATACGGAACGTTGTTCTCTCCAAACCATTTTGCTGCCCTACTAGGGCAGAATAGTTTGTTCTGCTCAGATCAGCTAACTGTTTTTCCAGAACAAGAAAGTCTAATTGACATCCAATCCACACTTAAGCAAAACCACTTTTCTGCCCTACTAGGGCAGAATCGTTTGTTCTGCTCAGATCAGCTAACTGTTTTTCCAGAACAGGAAAGTCTCATTGACATCCGATCCACACTTGAGCAAAAACCACTTTTCTGCCCTACTAGGGCAGAATGAGTGAACAAAATCTGTTTCCTCGTAGGATACGGAACGTTGTTCTCTCCGAACCATTTTGCTGCCCTACTAGGGCAGAATCGTTTGTTCTGCTCAGATCAGCTAACTGTTTTTCCAGAACAGGAAAGTCTCATTGACATCCGATCCACACTCGAGCAAAACCACTTTTCTGCCCTACTAGGGCAGAATGAGTGAACAAAATCTGTTTCCTCGTAGGATACGGAACGTTGTTCTCTCCGGACCATTTTGCTGCCCTACTAGGGCAGAATAGTTTGCTTACTGTTTTTCCAGAACAGGAAAGTCTCATCGACATCCGATCCACACTCGAGCAAAACCACTTTTCTGCCCTACTAGGGCAGAATAGTTTGTTCTGCTCAGATCAGCTAACTGTTTTTCCAGAACAGGAAAGTATCATCGACATCCGATCCACACTCGAGCAAAACCATTTCTCTGTCCTACTAGGCCAGAATGAGTGAACAAAATCGGTTTCCTCGTAGGATACGGAACGTTGTTCTCTCCAAACCTTTTTGCTGCCCTACTAGGGCAGAATAGTTTGTTCTGCTCAGATCAGCTAAGTGTTTTTCCAGAACAGGAAAGTCTAATCGACATCCGATCCACACTCGAGCAAAACCACTTTTCTGCCCTACTGGGCCAGAATGAGTGAACAAAATCTTTGTTTTCATAGGAAACGAAACGAGGTTCTGTTCACACCACTTTTCTGCCCTACTAGGGCAGAATGAGTAAACAAAATCTGTTTTCTCGTAGGATACGGAACGTTGTTCTCTTCGAACCATTTTGCTGCCCTACCAGGGCAGAATCGTTTGTTCTGCTCAGATCAGCTAACTGTTTTTCCAGAACAGGAAAGTCTCATTGACATCCGATCCACACTCGAGCAAAACCACTTTTCTGCCCTACTAGGGCAGAATGAGTGAACAAAATCTGTTTCCTCGTAGGATACGGAACGTTGTTCTCTCCAAACCATTTTGCTGCCCTACTAGGGCAGAATAGTTTGTTCTGCTCAGATCAGCTAACTGTTTTTCCAGAACAAGAAAGTCTAATTGACATCCAATCCACACTTAAGCAAAACCACTTTTCTGCCCTACTAGGGCAGAATCGTTTGTTCTGCTCAGATCAGCTAACTGTTTTTCCAGAACAGGAAAGTCTCATTGACATCCGATCCACACTTGAGCAAAAACCACTTTTCTGCCCTACTAGGGCAGAATGAGTGAACAAAATCTGTTTCCTCGTAGGATACGGAACGTTGTTCTCTCCGAACCATTTTGCTGCCCTACTAGGGCAGAATCGTTTGTTCTGCTCAGATCAGCTAACTGTTTTTCCAGAACAGGAAAGTCTCATTGACATCCGATCCACACTCGAGCAAAACCACTTTTCTGCCCTACTAGGGCAGAATAGTTTGTTCTGCTCAGATCAGCTAACTGTTTTTCCAGAACATTAAAGTATCATCGACATCCGATCCACACTCTAGCAAAACCACTTTTCTGCCCTACTAGGGCAGAATGAGTGAACAAAATCTGTTTCCTCGTAGGATACGGAACGTTGTTCTCTCCAAACCATTTTGCTGCCCTACCAGGGCAGAATCGTTTGTTCTGCTCAGATCAGCTAACTGTTTTTCCAGAACAGGAAAGTCTCATTGACATCCAATCCACACTTGAGCAAAACCACTTTTCTGCCCTACTAGGGCAGAATGAGTGAACAAAATCTGTTTCCTCGTAGGATACGGAACGTTGTTCTCTTCGAACCATTTTGCTGCCCTACTAGGGCAGAATCGTTTGTTCTGCTCAGATCAGCTAACTGTTTTTCCAGAACAGGAAAGTCTCATTGACATCCGATCCACACTCGAGCAAAACCACTTTCCTGCCCTACTAGGGCAGAATGAGTGAACAAAATATGTTTCCTCGTAGGATACGAAACGTTGTTCTCTTCGAACCATTTTGCTGCCCTACTAGGGCAGAATAGTTTGTTCTGCTCAGATCAGCTAACTGTTTTTCCAGAACAGGAAAGTCTCATTGACATCCGATCCACACTCGAGCAAAACCACTTTTCTGCCCTACTAGGGCAGAATGAGTGAACAAAATCTGTTTCCTCGTAGGATACAGAACGTTGTTCTCTCCGAACCATTTTGCTGCCCTACTAGGGCAGAATAGTTTGCTAACTGTTTTTCCAGAACAGGAAAGTCTCATCGACATCCGATCCACACTCGAGCAAAACCACTTTTCTGCCCTACTAGGGCAGAATCGTTTGTTCTGCTCAGATCAGCTAACTGTTTTTCCAGAACAGGAAAGTCTCATTGACATCCGATCCACACTCGAGCAAAACCACTTTTCTGCCCTACTAGGGCAGAATGAGTGAACAAAATCTGTTTTCTCGTAGGATACGGAACGCTGTTCTCTCCGAACCATTTTGCTGCCCTACTAGGGCAGAATAGTTTGCTAACTGTTTTTCCAGAACAGGAAAGTCTCATCGACATCCGATCCACACTCGAGCAAAACCACTTTTCTAGCCTACTAGGGCAGAATGAGTGAACAAAATCTGTTTCCTCGTAGGATACGGAACGTTGTTTTCTTCGAACCATTTTGCTGCCCTACTAGGGCAGAATCGTTTGTTCTGCTCAGATCAGCTAACTGTTTTTCCAGAACAGGAAAGTCTCATTGACATCCGATCCACACTCGAGCAAAACCACTTTTCTGCCCTACTAGGGCAGAATGAGTGAACAAAATCTGTTTCCTCGTAGGATACGGAACGTTGTTCTCTCCGAACCATTTTGCTGCCCTACTAGGGCAGAATAGTTTGTTTTGCTCAAATCAGCTAACTGTTTTTCCAGAACAAGAAAGTCTAATCGACATCCAATCCACACTTAAGCAAAACCACTTTTCTGCCCTACTAGGGCAGATTAGTTTGTTCTGCTCAGATCAGCTAACTGTTTTTCCAGAACAGGAAAGTATCATCGACATCCGATCCACACTCGAGCAAAACCAATTTTCTGTCCTACTAGGCCAGAATGAGTGAACAAACTCTTTGTTTTCATAGGAAACGGAACGAGGTTCTGTTCACACCAGTTTCTGCCCTACTAGGGCAGAATCGTTTGTTCTGCTCAGATCAGCTAATTGTTTTTCCAGAACAGGAAAGTCTCATTGACATCCGATCCACACTCGAGCAAAACCACTTTTCTGCCCTACTAGGGCAGAATGAGTGAACAAAATCTGTTTCCTCGTAGGATACGGAACGTTGTTCTCTCCAAACCATTTTGCTGCCCTACCAGGGCAGAATCGTTTGTTCTGCTCAGATCAGCTAACTGTTTTTCCAGAACAGGAAAGTCTCATTGACATCCAATCCACACTTGAGCAAAACCACTTTTCTGCCCTACTAGGGCAGAATGAGTGAACAAAATCTGTTTCCTCGTAGGATACGGAACGTTGTTCTCTTCGAACCATTTTGCTGCCCTACTAGGGCAGAATCGTTTGTTCTGCTCAGATCAGCTAACTGTTTTTCCAGAACAGGAAAGTCTCATTGACATCCGATCCACACTCGAGCAAAACCACTTTCCTGCCCTACTAGGGCAGAATGAGTGAACAAAATATGTTTCCTCGTAGGATACGAAACGTTGTTCTCTTCGAACCATTTTGCTGCCCTACTAGGGCAGAATAGTTTGTTCTGCTCAGATCAGCTAACTGTTTTTCCAGAACAGGAAAGTCTCATTGACATCCGATCCACACTCGAGCAAAACCACTTTTCTGCCCTACTAGGGCAGAATGAGTGAACAAAATCTGTTTCCTCGTAGGATACAGAACGTTGTTCTCTCCGAACCATTTTGCTGCCCTACTAGGGCAGAATAGTTTGCTAACTGTTTTTCCAGAACAGGAAAGTCTCATCGACATCCGATCCACACTCGAGCAAAACCACTTTTCTGCCCTACTAGGGCAGAATCGTTTGTTCTGCTCAGATCAGCTAACTGTTTTTCCAGAACAGGAAAGTCTCATTGACATCCGATCCACACTCGAGCAAAACCACTTTTCTGCCCTACTAGGGCAGAATGAGTGAACAAAATCTGTTTTCTCGTAGGATACGGAACGCTGTTCTCTCCGAACCATTTTGCTGCCCTACTAGGGCAGAATAGTTTGCTAACTGTTTTTCCAGAACAGGAAAGTCTCATCGACATCCGATCCACACTCGAGCAAAACCACTTTTCTAGCCTACTAGGGCAGAATGAGTGAACAAAATCTGTTTCCTCGTAGGATACGGAACGTTGTTTTCTTCGAACCATTTTGCTGCCCTACTAGGGCAGAATCGTTTGTTCTGCTCAGATCAGCTAACTGTTTTTCCAGAACAGGAAAGTCTCATTGACATCCGATCCACACTCGAGCAAAACCACTTTTCTGCCCTACTAGGGCAGAATGAGTGAACAAAATCTGTTTCCTCGTAGGATACGGAACGTTGTTCTCTCCGAACCATTTTGCTGCCCTACTAGGGCAGAATAGTTTGTTTTGCTCAAATCAGCTAACTGTTTTTCCAGAACAAGAAAGTCTAATCGACATCCAATCCACACTTAAGCAAAACCACTTTTCTGCCCTACTAGGGCAGATTAGTTTGTTCTGCTCAGATCAGCTAACTGTTTTTCCAGAACAGGAAAGTATCATCGACATCCGATCCACACTCGAGCAAAACCAATTTTCTGTCCTACTAGGCCAGAATGAGTGAACAAACTCTTTGTTTTCATAGGAAACGGAACGAGGTTCTGTTCACACCAGTTTCTGCCCTACTAGGGCAGAATCGTTTGTTCTGCTCAGATCAGCTAATTGTTTTTCCAGAACAGGAAAGTCTCATTGACATCCGATCCACACTCGAGCAAAACCACTTTTCTGCCCTACTAGGGCAGAATGAGTGAACAAACTCTTTGTTTTCATAGGAAACGAAACGAGGTTCTGTTCACACCAGTTTCTGCCCTACTAGGGCAGAATCGTTTGTTCTGCTCAGATCAGCTAACTGTTTTTCCAGAACAGGAAAGTCTCATTGACATCCGATCCACACTCGAGCAAAACCACTTTTCTGCCCTACTAGGGCAGAATGAGTGAACAAACTCTTTGTTTTCATAGGAAACGAAACGAGGTTCTGTTCACACCAGTTTCTGCCCTACTAGGGCAGAATCGTTTGTTCTGCTCAGATCAGCTAACTGTTTTTCCCGAACAGGAAAGTCTCATTGACATCCGATCCACACTCGAGCAAAACCACTTTTCTGCCCTACTAGGGCAGAATGAGTGAACAAAATCTGTTTCCTCGTAGGATACAGAACGTTGTTCTCTCCGAACCATTTTGCTGCCCTACTAGGGCAGAATAGTTTGCTAACTGTTTTTCCAGAACAGGAAAGTATCATCGACATCCGATCCACACTCGAGCAAAACCACTTTTCTGCCCTACTAGGGCAGAATAGTTTGTTCTGCTCAGATCAGCTAACTGTTTTTCCAGAACATTAAAGTATCATCGACATCCGATCCACACTCTAGCAAAACCATTTTTCTGTCCTAATAGGCCAGAATGAGTGAACAAAATCGGTTTCCTCGTAGGATACGGAACGTTGTTCTCTCCAAACCATTTTGCTGCCCTACTAGGGCAGAATAGTTGGTTCTGCTCAGATCAGCTAACTGTTTTTCCAGAACAAGAAAGTCTAATCGACATCCAATCCACACTTAAGCAAAACCACTTTTCTGCCCTACTAGGGCGGAATAGTTTGTTCTGCTCAGATCAGCTAACTGTTTTTCCAGAACAGGAAAGTATCATCGACATC
The DNA here is from genome assembly GCA_964036275.1 of Litoditis marina. Taxonomy (NCBI): domain Eukaryota; kingdom Metazoa; phylum Nematoda; class Chromadorea; order Rhabditida; family Rhabditidae; genus Litoditis; species Litoditis marina. Next base: position 155,416 of record CAXIWQ010000001.1, read on the forward strand.
CGATCCACACTCGAGCAAAACCACTTTTATGTCCTACTAGGCCAGAATGAGTGAACAAAATTTGTTTCCTCGTAGGATACGGAACGTTGTTCTCTCCTAACCATTTTGCTGCCCTACTAGGGCAGAATCGTTTGTTCTGCTCAGATCAGCTAACTGTTTTTCCAGAACAGGAAAGTCTCATTGACATCCGATCCACACTCGAGCAAAACCACTTTTCTGCCCTACTAGGGCAGAATGAGTGAACAAAATCTGTTTCCTCGTAGGATACGGAACGTTGTTCTCTCCGGACCATTTTGCTGCCCTACTAGGGCAGAATAGTTTGCTTACTGTTTTTCCAGAACAGGAAAGTCTCATCGACATCCGATCCACACTCGAGCAAAACCACTTTTCTGCCCTACTAGGGCAGAATAGTTTGTTCTGCTCAGATCAGCTAACTGTTTTTCCAGAACAGGAAAGTATCATCGACATCCGATCCACACTCGAGCAAAACCATTTCTCTGTCCTACTAGGCCAGAATGAGTGAACAAAATCGGTTTCCTCGTAGGATACGGAACGTTGTTCTCTCCAAACCTTTTTGCTGCCCTACTAGGGCAGAATAGTTTGTTCTGCTCAGATCAGCTAAGTGTTTTTCCAGAACAGGAAAGTCTAATCGACATCCGATCCACACTCGAGCAAAACCACTTTTCTGCCCTACTGGGCCAGAATGAGTGAACAAAATCTTTGTTTTCATAGGAAACGAAACGAGGTTCTGTTCACACCACTTTTCTGCCCTACTAGGGCAGAATGAGTAAACAAAATCTGTTTTCTCGTAGGATACGGAACGTTGTTCTCTTCGAACCATTTTGCTGCCCTACCAGGGCAGAATCGTTTGTTCTGCTCAGATCAGCTAACTGTTTTTCCAGAACAGGAAAGTCTCATTGACATCCGATCCACACTCGAGCAAAACCACTTTTCTGCCCTACTAGGGCAGAATGAGTGAACAAAATCTGTTTCCTCGTAGGATACGGAACGTTGTTCTCTCCAAACCATTTTGCTGCCCTACTAGGGCAGAATAGTTTGTTCTGCTCAGATCAGCTAACTGTTTTTCCAGAACAAGAAAGTCTAATTGACATCCAATCCACACTTAAGCAAAACCACTTTTCTGCCCTACTAGGGCAGAATCGTTTGTTCTGCTCAGATCAGCTAACTGTTTTTCCAGAACAGGAAAGTCTCATTGACATCCGATCCACACTTGAGCAAAAACCACTTTTCTGCCCTACTAGGGCAGAATGAGTGAACAAAATCTGTTTCCTCGTAGGATACGGAACGTTGTTCTCTCCGAACCATTTTGCTGCCCTACTAGGGCAGAATCGTTTGTTCTGCTCAGATCAGCTAACTGTTTTTCCAGAACAGGAAAGTCTCATTGACATCCGATCCACACTCGAGCAAAACCACTTTTCTGCCCTACTAGGGCAGAATAGTTTGTTCTGCTCAGATCAGCTAACTGTTTTTCCAGAACATTAAAGTATCATCGACATCCGATCCACACTCTAGCAAAACCACTTTTCTGCCCTACTAGGGCAGAATAGTTTGTTCTGCTCAGATCAGCTAACTGTTTTTCCAGAACATTAAAGTATCATCGACATCCGATCCACACTCTAGCAAAACCATTTTTCTGTCCTAATAGGCCAGAATGAGTGAACAAAATCGGTTTCCTCGTAGGATACGGAACGTTGTTCTCTCCAAACCATTTTGCTGCCCTACTAGGGCAGAATAGTTGGTTCTGCTCAGATCAGCTAACTGTTTTTCCAGAACAGGAAAGTCTCATCGACATCCGATCCACACTCGAGCAAAACCACTTTTCTGCCCTACTAGGGCAGAATGAGCGAACAAAATCTGTTTCCTCGTAGGATACGGAACGTTGTTCTCTCCGAACCATTTTGCTGCCCTACTAGGGCAGAATCGTTTGTTCTGCTCAGATCAGCTAACTGTTTTTCCAGAACAGGAAAGTCTCATTGACATCCGATCCACACTCGAGCAAAACCACTTTTCTGCCCTACTAGGGCAGAATAGTTTGTTCTGCTCAGATCAGCTAACTGTTTTTCCAGAACATTAAAGTATCATCGACATCCGATCCACACTCTAGCAAAACCACTTTTCTGCCCTACTAGGGCAGAATGAGTGAACAAAATCTGTTTCCTCGTAGGATACGGAACGTTGTTCTCTCCAAACCATTTTGCTGCCCTACCAGGGCAGAATCGTTTGTTCTGCTCAGATCAGCTAACTGTTTTTCCAGAACAGGAAAGTCTCATTGACATCCAATCCACACTTGAGCAAAACCACTTTTCTGCCCTACTAGGGCAGAATGAGTGAACAAAATCTGTTTCCTCGTAGGATACGGAACGTTGTTCTCTTCGAACCATTTTGCTGCCCTACTAGGGCAGAATCGTTTGTTCTGCTCAGATCAGCTAACTGTTTTTCCAGAACAGGAAAGTCTCATTGACATCCGATCCACACTCGAGCAAAACCATTTTGCTGCCCTACTAGGGCAGAATAGTTTGTTCTGCTCAGATCAGCTAACTGTTTTTCCAGAACAAGAAAGTCTAATTGACATCCAATCCACACTTAAGCAAAACCACTTTTCTGCCCTACTAGGGCAGAATCGTTTGTTCTGCTCAGATCAGCTAACTGTTTTTCCAGAACAGGAAAGTCTCATTGACATCCGATCCACACTTGAGCAAAAACCACTTTTCTGCCCTACTAGGGCAGAATGAGTGAACAAAATCTGTTTCCTCGTAGGATACGGAACGTTGTTCTCTCCGAACCATTTTGCTGCCCTACTAGGGCAGAATCGTTTGTTCTGCTCAGATCAGCTAACTGTTTTTCCAGAACAGGAAAGTCTCATTGACATCCGATCCACACTCGAGCAAAACCACTTTTCTGCCCTACTAGGGCAGAATAGTTTGTTCTGCTCAGATCAGCTAACTGTTTTTCCAGAACATTAAAGTATCATCGACATCCGATCCACACTCTAGCAAAACCACTTTTCTGCCCTACTAGGGCAGAATAGTTTGTTCTGCTCAGATCAGCTAACTGTTTTTCCAGAACATTAAAGTATCATCGACATCCGATCCACACTCTAGCAAAACCATTTTTCTGTCCTAATAGGCCAGAATGAGTGAACAAAATCGGTTTCCTCGTAGGATACGGAACGTTGTTCTCTCCAAACCATTTTGCTGCCCTACTAGGGCAGAATAGTTGGTTCTGCTCAGATCAGCTAACTGTTTTTCCAGAACAGGAAAGTCTCATCGACATCCGATCCACACTCGAGCAAAACCACTTTTCTGCCCTACTAGGGCAGAATGAGCGAACAAAATCTGTTTCCTCGTAGGATACGGAACGTTGTTCTCTCCGAACCATTTTGCTGCCCTACTAGGGCAGAATCGTTTGTTCTGCTCAGATCAGCTAACTGTTTTTCCAGAACAGGAAAGTCTCATTGACATCCGATCCACACTCGAGCAAAACCACTTTTCTGCCCTACTAGGGCAGAATAGTTTGTTCTGCTCAGATCAGCTAACTGTTTTTCCAGAACATTAAAGTATCATCGACATCCGATCCACACTCTAGCAAAACCACTTTTCTGCCCTACTAGGGCAGAATAGTTTGTTCTGCTCAGATCAGCTAACTGTTTTTCCAGAACAGGAAAGTCTCATTGACATCCGATCCACACTTGAGCAAAAACCACTTTTCTGCCCTACTAGGGCAGAATGAGTGAAGTTTCCTCGTAGGATACGGAACGTTGTTCTCTCCGAACCATTTTGCTGCCCTACTAGGGCAGAATCGTTTGTTCTGCTCAGATCAGCTAACTGTTTTTCCAGAACAAGAAAGTCTAATTGACATCCAATCCACACTTAAGCAAAACCACTTTTCTGCCCTACTAGGGCAGAATCGTTTGTTCTGCTCAGATCAGCTAACTGTTTTTCCAGAACAGGAAAGTCTCATTGACATCCGATCCACACTTGAGCAAAAACCACTTTTCTGCCCTACTAGGGCAGAATGAGTGAACAAAATCTGTTTCCTCGTAGGATACGGAACGTTGTTCTCTCCGAACCATTTTGCTGCCCTACTAGGGCAGAATTGTTTGTTCTGCTCAGATCAGCTAACTGTTTTTCCAGAACAGGAAAGTCTCATTGACATCCGATCCACACTCGAGCAAAACCACTTTTCTGCCCTACTAGGGCAGAATAGTTTGTTCTGCTCAGATCAGCTAACTGTTTTTCCAGAACATTAAAGTATCATCGACATCCGATCCACACTCTAGCAAAACCACTTTTCTGCCCTACTAGGGCAGAATAGTTTGTTCTGCTCAGATCAGCTAACTGTTTTTCCAGAACATTAAAGTATCATCGACATCCGATCCACACTCTAGCAAAACCATTTTTCTGTCCTAATAGGCCAGAATGAGTGAACAAAATCGGTTTCCTCGTAGGATACGGAACGTTGTTCTCTCCAAACCATTTTGCTGCCCTACTAGGGCAGAATAGTTGGTTCTGCTCAGATCAGCTAACTGTTTTTCCAGAACAGGAAAGTCTCATCGACATCCGATCCACACTCGAGCAAAACCACTTTTCTGCCCTACTAGGGCAGAATGAGCGAACAAAATCTGTTTCCTCGTAGGATACGGAACGTTGTTCTCTTCGAACCATTTTGCTGCCCTACTAGGGCAGAATCGTTTGTTCTGCTCAGATCAGCTAACTGTTTTTCCAGAACAGGAAAGTCTCATTGACATCCGATCCACACTTGAGCAAAACCACTTTTCTGCCCTACTAGGGCAGAATGAGTGAACAAAATTTGTTTCCTCGTAGGATACGGAACGTTGTCCTCTTCGAACCATTTTGCTGCCCTACTAGGGCAGAATCGTTTGTTCTGCTCAGATCAGCTAACTGTTTTTCCAGAACAGGAAAGTCTCATTGACATCCGATCCACACTCGAGCAAAACCACTTTTCTGCCCTACTAGGGCAGAATGAGTGAACAAAATCTGTTTCCTCGTAGGATACGGAACGTTGTTCTCTCCGGACCATTTTGCTGCCCTACTAGGGCAGAATAGTTTGCTTACTGTTTTTCCAGAACAGGAAAGTCTCATCGACATCTGATCCACACTCGAGCAAAACCACTTTTCTGCCCTACTAGGGCAGAATAGTTTGTTCTGCTCAGATCAGCTAACTGTTTTTCCAGAACAGGAAAGTATCATCGACATCCGATCCACACTCGAGCAAAACCATTTTTCTGTCCTACTAGGCCAGAATGAGTGAACAAAATCGGTTTCCTCGTAGGATACGGAACGTTGTTCTCTCCAAACCTTTTTGCTGCCCTACTAGGGCAGAATAGTTTGTTCTGCTCAGATCAGCTAAGTGTTTTTCCAGAACAGGAAAGTCTAATCGACATCCGATCCACACTCGAGCAAAACCACTTTTCTGCCCTACTGGGCCAGAATGAGTGAACAAAATCTTTGTTTTCATAGGAAACGGAACGAGGTTCTGTTCACACCACTTTTCTGCCCTACTAGGGCAGAATGAGTAAACAAAATCTGTTTTCTCGTAGGATACGGAACGTTGTTCTCTTCGAACCATTTTGCTGCCCTACCAGGGCAGAATCGTTTGTTCTGCTCAGATCAGCTAACTGTTTTTCCAGAACAGGAAAGTCTCATTGACATCCGATCCACACTCGAGCAAAACCACTTTTCTGCCCTACTAGGGCAGAATGAGTGAACAAAATCTGTTTCCTCGTAGAATACGGAACGTTGTTCTCTCCAAACCATTTTGCTGCCCTACTAGGGCAGAATAGTTTGTTCTGCTCAGATCAGCTAACTGTTTTTCCAGAACAAGAAAGTCTAATTGACATCCAATCCACACTTAAGCAAAACCACTTTTCTGCCCTACTAGGGCAGAATCGTTTGTTCTGCTCAGATCAGCAACTGTTTTTTCCAGAACAGGAAAGTCTCATTGACATCCGATCCACACTTGAGCAAAACCACTTTTCTGCCCTACTAGGGCAGAATGAGTGAACAAAATCTGTTTCCTCGTAGGATACGGAACGTTGTTCTCTCCGAACCATTTTGCTGCCCTACTAGGGCAGAATCGTTTGTTCTGCTCAGATCAGCTAACTGTTTTTCCAGAACAGGAAAGTCTCATTGACATCCGATCCACACTCGAGCAAAACCACTTTTCTGCCCTACTAGGGCAGAATGAGTGAACAAAATTTGTTTCCTCGTAGGATACGGAACGTTGTTCTCTTCGAACCATTTTGCTGCCCTACTAGGGCAGAATCGTTTGTTCTGCTCAGATCAGCTAACTGTTTTTTCCAGAACAGGAAAGTCTCATCGACATCCGATCCACACTCGAGCAAAACCACTTTTCTGCCCTACTAGGGCAGAATAGTTTGTTCTGCTCAGATCAGCTAACTGTTTTTCCAGAACAGGAAAGTATCATCGACATCCGATCCACACTCGAGCAAAACCATTTTTCTGTCCTACTAGGCCAGAATGAGTGAAAAAAATCGGTTTCCTCGTAGGATACGGAACGTTGTTCTCTCCAAACCTTTTTGCTGCCCTACTAGGGCAGAATAGTTTGTTCTGCTCAGATCAGCTAAGTGTTTTTCCAGAACAGGAAAGTCTAATCGACATCCGATCCACACTCGAGCAAAACCACTTTTCTGCCCTACTGGGCCAGAATGAGTGAACAAAATATTTGTTTTCATAGGAAACGGAACGAGGTTCTGTTCACACCACTTTTCTGCCCTACTAGGGCAGAATGAGTAAACAAAATCTGTTTTCTCGTAGGATACGGAACGTTGTTCTCTTCGAACCATTTTGCTGCCCTACCAGGGCAGAATCGTTTGTTCTGCTCAGATCAGCTAACTGTTTTTCCAGAACAGGAAAGTCTCATTGACATCCGATCCACACTCGAGCAAAACCACTTTTCTGCCCTACTAGGGCAGAATGAGTGAACAAAATCTGTTTCCTCGTAGAATACGGAACGTTGTTCTCTCCAAACCATTTTGCTGCCCTACTAGGGCAGAATAGTATGTTCTGCTCAGATCAGCTAACTGTTTTTCCAGAACAAGAAAGTCTAATTGACATCCAATCCACACTTAAGCAAAACCACTTTTCTGCCCTACTAGGGCAGAATCGTTTGTTCTGCTCAGATCAGCAACTGTTTTTCCAGAACAGGAAAGTCTCATTGACATCCGATCCACACTCGAGCAAAACCATTTTTCTGTCCTACTAGGCCAGAATGAGTGAACAAAATCGGTTTCCTCGTAGGATACGGAACGTTGTTCTCTCCAAACCTTTTTGCTGCCCTACTAGGGCAGAATAGTTTGTTCTGCTCAGATCAGCTAAGTGTTTTTCCAGAACAGGAAAGTCTAATCGACATCCGATCCACACTCGAGCAAAACCACTTTTCTGCCCTACTGGGCCAGAATGAGTGAACAAAATCTTTGTTTTCATAGGAAACGGAACGAGGTTCTGTTCACACCACTTTTCTGCCCTACTAGGGCAGAATGAGTAAACAAAATCTGTTTTCTCGTAGGATACGGAACGTTGTTCTCTTCGAACCATTTTGCTGCCCTACCAGGGCAGAATCGTTTGTTCTGCTCAGATCAGCTAACTGTTTTTCCAGAACAGGAAAGTCACATTGACATCCGATCCACACTCGAGCAAAACCACTTTTCTGCCCTACTAGGGCAGAATGAGTGAACAAAATCTGTTTCCTCGTAGAATACGGAACGTTGTTCTCTCCAAACCATTTTGCTGCCCTACTAGGGCAGAATAGTATGTTCTGCTCAGATCAGCTAACTGTTTTTCCAGAACAAGAAAGTCTAATTGACATCCAATCCACACTTAAGCAAAACCACTTTTCTGCCCTACTAGGGCAGAATCGTTTGTTCTGCTCAGATCAGCAACTGTTTTTCCAGAACAGGAAAGTCTCATTGACATCCGATCCACACTTGAGCAAAACCACTTTTCTGCCCCACTAGGGCAGAATGAGTGAACAAAATCTGTTTCCTCGTAGGATACGGAACGTTGTTCTCTCCGAACCATTTTGCTGCCCTACTAGGGCAGAATCGTTTGTTCTGCTCAGATCAGCTAACTGTTTTTCCAGAACAGGAAAGTCTCATTGACATCCGATCCACACTCGAGCAAAACCACTTTTCTGCCCTACTAGGGCAGAATGAGTGAACAAAATCTGTTTCCTCGTAGGATACGGAACGTTGTTCTCTCCGAACCATTTTGCTGCCCTACTAGGGCAGAATCGTTTGTTCTGCTCAGATCAGCTAACTGTTTTTCCAGAACAGGAAAGTCTCATTGACATCCGATCCACACTCGAGCAAAACCACTTTTCTGCCCTACTAGGGCAGAATGAGTGAACAAAATCTGTTTCCTCGTAGGATACGGAACGTTGTTCTCTCCGAACCATTTTGCTGCCCTACTAGGGCAGAATAGTTTGCTAACTGTTTTTCCAGAACAGGAAAGTCTCATCGACATCCGATCCACACTCGAGCAAAACCACTTTTCTGCCCTACTAGGGCAGAATGAGTGAACAAAATCTGTTTCCTCGTAGGATACGGAACGTTGTTCTCTTCGAACCATTTTGCTGCCCTACTAGGGCAGAATCGTTTGTTCTGCTCAGATCAGCTAACTGTTTTTCCAGAACAGGAAAGTCTCATTGACATCCGATCCACACTTGAGCAAAACCACTTTTCTGCCCTACTAGGGCAGAATGAGTGAACAAAATTTGTTTCCTCGTAGGATACGGAACGTTGTTCTCTTCGAACCATTTTGCTGCCCTACTAGGGCAGAATCGTTTGTTCTGCTCAGATCAGCTAACTGTTTTTCCAGAACAGGAAAGTCTCATTGACATCCGATCCACACTCGAGCAAAACCACTTTTCTGCCCTACTAGGGCAGAATGAGTGAACAAAATCTGTTTCCTCGTAGGATACGGAACGTTGTTCTCTCCGGACCATTTTGCTGCCCTACTAGGGCAGAATAGTTTGCTTACTGTTTTTCCAGAACAGGAAAGTCTCATCGACATCCGATCCACACTCGAGCAAAACCACTTTTCTGCCCTACTAGGGCAGAATAGTTTGTTCTGCTCAGATCAGCTAACTGTTTTTCCAGAACAGGAAAGTATCATCGACATCCGATCCACACTCGAGCAAAACCATTTTTCTGTCCTACTAGGCCAGAATGAGTGAACAAAATCGGTTTCCTCGTAGGATACGGAACGTTGTTCTCTCCAAACCTTTTTGCTGCCCTACTAGGGCAGAATAGTTTGTTCTGCTCAGATCAGCTAAGTGTTTTTCCAGAACAGGAAAGTCTAATCGACATCCGATCCACACTCGAGCAAAACCACTTTTCTGCCCTACTGGGCCAGAATGAGTGAACAAAATCTTTGTTTTCATAGGAAACGGAACGAGGTTCTGTTCACACCACTTTTCTGCCCTACTAGGGCAGAATGAGTGAACAAAATCTGTTTTCTCGTAGGATACGGAACGTTGTTCTCTTCGAACCATTTTGCTGCCCTACCAGGGCAGAATCGTTTGTTCTGCTCAGATCAGCTAACTGTTTTTCCAGAACAGGAAAGTCTCATTGACATCCGATCCACACTCGAGCAAAACCACTTTTCTGCCCTACTAGGGCAGAATGAGTGAACAAAATCTGTTTCCTCGTAGGATACGGAACGTTGTTCTGTCCAAACCATTTTGCTGCCCTACTAGGGCAGAATAGTTTGTTCTGCTCAGATCAGCTAACTGTTTTTCCAGAACAAGAAAGTCTAATTGACATCCAATCCACACTTAAGCAAAACCACTTTTCTGCCCTACTAGGGCATAATCGTTTGTTCTGCTCAGATCAGCTAACTGTTTTTCCAGAACAGGAAAGTCTCATTGACATCCGATCCACACTTGAGCAAAACCACTTTTCTGCCCTACTAGGGCAGAATGAGTGAACAAAATCTGTTTCCTCGTAGGATACGGAACGTTGTTCTCTCCGAACCATTTTGCTGCCCTACTAGGGCAGAATCGTTTGTTCTGCTCAGATCAGCTAACTGTTTTTCCAGAACAGGAAAGTCTCATTGACATCCGATCCACACTCGAGCAAAACCACTTTTCTGCCCTACTAGGGCAGAATGAGTGAACAAAATCTGTTTCCTCGTAGGATACGGAACGTTGTTCTCTCCGAACCATTTTGCTGCCCTACTAGGGCAGAATAGTTTGCTAACTGTTTTTCCAGAACAGGAAAGTCTCATCGACATCCGATCCACACTCGAGCAAAACCACTTTTCTGCCCTACTAGGGCAGAATGAGTGAACAAAATCTGTTTCCTCGTAGGATACGGAACGTTGTTCTCTTCGAACCATTTTGCTGCCCTACTAGGGCAGAATCGTTTGTTCTGCTCAGATCAGCTAACTGTTTTTCCAGAACAGGAAAGTCTCATTGACATCCGATCCACACTTGAGCAAAACCACTTTTCTGCCCTACTAGGGCAGAATGAGTGAACAAAATTTGTTTCCTCGTAGGATACGGAACGTTGTTCTCTTCGAACCATTTTGCTGCCCTACTAGGGCAGAATCGTTTGTTCTGCTCAGATCAGCTAACTGTTTTTCCAGAACAGGAAAGTCTCATTGACATCCGATCCACACTCGAGAAAAACCACTTTTCTGCCCTACTAGGGCAGAATGAGTGAACAAAATATGTTTCCTCGTAGGATACGAAACGTTGTTCTCTTCGAACCATTTTGCTGCCCTACTAGGGCAGAATAGTTTGTTCTGCTCAGATCAGCTAACTGTTTTTCCAGAACAAGAAAGTCTAATCGACATCCAATCCACACTTAAGCAAAACCACTTTTCTGCCCTACTAGGGCAGAATCGTTTGTTCTGCTCAGATCAGCTAACTGTTTTTCCAGAACAGGAAAGTCTCATTGACATCCGATCCACACTTGAGCAAAACCACTTTTCTGCCCTACTAGGGCAGAATGAGTGAACAAATCTGTTTCCTCGTAGGATACGGAACGTTGTTCTCTCCGAACCATTTTGCTGCCCCACTAGGGCAGAATCGTTTGTTCTGCTCAGATCAGCTAACTGTTTTTCCAGAACAGGAAAGTCTCATTGACATCCGATCCACACTCGAGCAAAACCACTTTCTGCCCTACTAGGGCAGAATGAGTGAACAAAATCTGTTTCCTCGTAGGATACGGAACGTTGTTCTCTCCGAACCATTTTGCTGCCCTACTAGGGCAGAATAGTTTGCTAACTGTTTTTCCAGAACAGGAAAGTCTCATCGACATCCGATCCACACTCGAGCAAAACCACTTTTCTGCCCTACTAGGGCAGAATGAGTGAACAAAATCTGTTTCCTCGTAGGATACGGAACGTTGTTCTCTTCGTACCATTTTGCTGCCCTACTAGGGCAGAATCGTTTGTTCTGCTCAGATCAGCTAACTGTTTTTCCAGAACAGGAAAGTCTCATTGACATCCGATCCACACTTGAGCAAAACCACTTTTCTGCCCTACTAGGGCAGAATGAGTGAACAAAATTTGTTTCCTCGTAGGATACGGAACGTTGTTCTCTTCGAACCATTTTGCTGCCCTACTAGGGCAGAATCGTTTGTTCTGCTCAGATCAGCTAACTGTTTTTCCAGAACAGGAAAATCTCATTGACATCCGATCCACACTCGAGCAAAACCACTTTTCTGCCCTACTAGGGCAGAATGAGTGAACAAAATATGTTTCCTCGTAGGATACGAAACGTTGTTCTCTTCGAACCATTTTGCTGCCCTACTAGGGCAGAATAGTTTGTTCTGCTCAGATCAGCTAACTGTTTTTCCAGAACAAGAAAGTCTAATCGACATCCAATCCACACTTAAGCAAAACCACTTTTCTGTCCTACTAGGCCAGAATGAGTGAACAAAATCTGTTTTCTCAGATTTTGTTCACTCATTCTGCCCTAGTAGGGCAGAAAAGTGGTTTTGCTCGAGTGTGGATCGGATGTCGATGAGACTTTCCTGTTCTGGAAAAACAGTTAGCAAACTATTGTGCCCTAGTAGGGCAGCAAAATGGTTCGGAGAGAACAACGTTCCGTATCCTACGAGGAAACAGATTTTGTTCACTCATTCTGCCCTAGTAGGGCAGAAAAGTGGTTTTGCTCGAGTGTGGATCGGATGTCAATGAGACTTTTCTGTTCTGGAAAAACAGTTAGCTGATCTGAGCAGAACAAACGATTTTGCTCTAGTAGGGCAGCAAAATGGTTCGGAGAGAACAACGTTCCGTATCCTACGAGGAAACAGATTTTGTTCACTCATTCTGGCCTAGTAGGACAGAAAAATGGTTTTGCTCGAGTGTGGATCGGATGTCGATGATACTTTCCTGTTCTGGAAAAACAGTTAGCTGATCTGAGCAGAACAAACGATTCTGCCCTAGTAGGACAGAAACTGGTGTGAACAGAACCTCGTTCCGTTTCCTATGAAAAGAAAGAGTTTGTTCACTCATTCTGCCCTAGTAGGGCAGAAAAGTGGTTTTGCTCGAGTGTGGATCGGATGTCAATGAGACTTTCCTGTTCTGGAAAAACAGTTAGCTGATCTGAGCAGAACAAACGATTCTGCCCTAGTAGGGCAGCAAAATGGTTCGGAGAGAACAACGTTCCGTATCCTACGAGAAAACAGATTTTGTTCACTCATTCTGGCCTAGTAGGACAGAAAAGTGGTTTTGCTCGAGTGTGGATCGGATGTCGATGATACTTTCCTGTTCTGGAAAAACAGTTAGCTGATCTGAGCAGAACAAACTATTCTGCCCTAGTAGGGCAGAAAAGTGGTTTTCCTTAAGTGTGGATTGGATGTCGATTAGACTTTCTTGTTCTGGAAAACAGTTAGCTGATCTGAGCAGAACAAACTATTCTTCCCTAGTACGGCAGCAAAATGGTTCGAAGAGAACAACGTTTCGTATCCTACGAGGAAACATATTTTGTTCACTCATTCTGCCCTAGTAGGGCAGAAAAGTGGTTTTGCTCGAGTGTGGGATCGGATGTCAATGAGACTTTCCTGTTCTGGAAAAACAGTTAGCTGATCTGAGCAGAACAAACGATTCTGCCCTAGTAGAGCAGCAAAATGGTTCGGAGAGAACAACGTTCCGTATCCTACGAGGAAACAGATTTTGTTCACTCATTCTGGCCTAGTAGGACAGAAAAATGGTTTTGCTCGAGTGTGGATCGGATGTCGATGATACTTTCCTGTTCTGGAAAAACAGTTAGCTGATCTGAGCAGAACAAACGATTCTGCCCTAGTAGGGCAGAAACTGGTGTGAACAGAACCTCGTTCCGTTTCCTATGAAAAGAAAGAGTTTGTTCACTCATTCTGCCCTAGTAGGGCAGAAAAGTGGTTTTGCTCGAGTGTGGATTGGATGTCGATGAGACTTTCCTGTTCTGGAAAAACAGTTAGCAAACTATTCTGCCCTAGTAGGGCAGAAAAATGGTTCGGAGAGAACAACGTTCCGTATCCTACGAGGAAACAGATTTTGTTCACTCATTCTGCCCTAGTAGGGCAGAAAGTGGTTTTGCTCGAGTGTGGATCGGATGTCAATGAGACTTTCCTGTTCTGGAAAAACAGTTAGCTGATCTGAGCAGAACAAACGATTCTGCCCTAGTGGGGCAGCAAAATGGTTCGGAGAGAACAACGTTCCGTATCCTACGAGGAAACAGATTTTGTTCACTCATTCTGCCCTAGTAGGGCAGAAAAGTGGTTTTGCTCAAGTGTGGATCGGATGTCAATGAGACTTTCCTGTTCTGGAAAAACAGTTAGCTGATCTGAGCAGAACAAACGATTCTGCCCTAGTAGGGCAGAAAAGTGGTTTTGCTTAAGTGTGGATTGGATGTCGATTAGACTTTCTTGTTCTGGAAAAACAGTTAGCTGATCTGAGCAGAACAAACTATTCTGCCCTAGTAGGGCAGCAAAATGGTTCGAAGAGAACAACGTTTCGTATCCTACGAGGAAACATATTTTGTTCACTCATTCTGCCCTAGTAGGGCAGAAAAGTGGTTTTTCTCGAGTGTGGATCGGATGTCAATGAGACTTTCCTGTTCTGGAAAAACAGTTAGCTGATCTGAGCAGAACAAACGATTCTGCCCTAGTAGGGCAGCAAAATGGTTCGAAGAGAACAACGTTCCGTATCCTACGAGGAAACAAATTTTGTTCACTCATTCTGCCCTAGTAGGGCAGAAAAGTGGTTTTGCTCAAGTGTGGATCGGATGTCAATGAGACTTTCCTGTTCTGGAAAAACAGTTAGCTGATCTGAGCAGAACAAACGATTCTGCCCTAGTAGGGCAGCAAAATGGTTCGAAGAGAACAACGTTCCGTATCCTACGAGGAAACCGATTTTGTTCACTCATTCTGCCCTAGTAGGGCAGAAAAGTGGTTTTGATCGAGTGTGGATCGGATGTCGATGAGACTTTCCTGTTCTGGAAAAACAGTTAGCAAACTATTCTGCCCTAGTAGGGCAGCAAAATGGTTCGGAGAGAACAACGTTCCGTATCCTACGAGGAAACAGATTTTGTTCACTCATTCTGCCCTAGTAGGGCAGAAAAGTGGTTTTGCTCGAGTGTGGATCGGATGTCAATGAGACTTTCCTGTTCTGGAAAAACAGTTAGCTGATCTGAGCAGAACAAACGATTCTGCCCTAGTAGGGCAGCAAAATGGTTCGGAGAGAACAACGTTCCGTATCCTACGAGGAAACAGATTTTGTTCACTCATTCTGCCCTAGTAGGGCAGAAAAGTGGTTTTGCTCAAGTGTGGATCGGATGTCAATGAGACTTTCCTGTTCTGGAAAAACAGTTAGCTGATCTGAGCAGAACAAACGATTCTGCCCTAGTAGGGCAGAAAAGTGGTTTTGCTTAAGTGTGGATTGGATGTCAATTAGACTTTCTTGTTCTGGAAAAACAGTTAGCTGATCTGAGCAGAACAAACTATTCTGCCCTAGTAGGGCAGCAAAATGGTTTGGAGAGAACAACGTTCCGTATCCTACGAGGAAACAGATTTTGTTCACTCATTCTGCCCTAGTAGGGCAGAAAAGTGGTTTTGCTCGAGTGTGGATCGGATGTCAATGAGACTTTCCTGTTCTGGAAAAACAGTTAGCTGATCTGAGCAGAACAAACTATTCTGCCCTGGTAGGGCAGCAAAATGGTTCGAAGAGAACAACGTTCCGTATCCTACGAGAAAACAGATTTTGTTCACTCATTCTGCCCTAGTAGGGCAGAAAAGTGGTGTGAACAGAACCTCGTTCCGTTTCCTATGAAAACAAAGATTTTGTTCACTCATTCTGGCCCAGTAGGGCAGAAAAGTGGTTTTGCTCGAGTGTGGATCGGATGTCGATTAGACTTTCCTGTTCTGGAAAAACACTTAGCTGATCTGAGCAGAACAAACTATTCTGCCCTAGTAGGGCAGCAAAAAGGTTTGGAGAGAACAACGTTCCGTATCCTACGAGGAAACCGATTTTGTTCACTCATTCTGGCCTAGTAGGACAGAAAAATGGTTTTGCTCGAGTGTGGATCGGATGTCGATGATACTTTCCTGTTCTGGAAAAACAGTTAGCTGATCTGAGCAGAACAAACTATTCTGCCCTAGTAGGGCAGAAAAGTGGTTTTGCTCGAGTGTGGATCGGATGTCGATGAGACTTTCCTGTTCTGGAAAAACAGTAAGCAAACTATTCTGCCCTAGTAGGGCAGCAAAATGGTCCGGAGAGAACAACGTTCCGTATCCTACGAGGAAACAGATTTTGTTCACTCATTCTGCCCTAGTAGGGCAGAAAAGTGGTTTTGCTCGAGTGTGGATCGGATGTCAATGAGACTTTCCTGTTCTGGAAAAACAGTTAGCTGATCTGAGCAGAACAAACGATTCCGCCCTAGTAGGGCAGAAAAGTGGTTTTGCTTAAGTGTGGATTGGATGTCGATTAGACTTTCTTGTTCTGGAAAAACAGTTAGCTGATCTGAGCAGAACCAACTATTCTGCCCTAGTAGGGCAGCAAAATGGTTTGGAGAGAACAACGTTCCGTATCCTACGAGGAAACCGATTTTGTTCACTCATTCTGGCCTATTAGGACAGAAAAATGGTTTTGCTAGAGTGTGGATCGGATGTCGATGATACTTTAATGTTCTGGAAAAACAGTTAGCTGATCTGAGCAGAACAAACTATTCTGCCCTAGTAGGGCAGAAAAGTGGTTTTGCTCGAGTGTGGATCGGATGTCGATGATACTTTCCTGTTCTGGAAAAACAGTTAGCAAACTATTCTGCCCTAGTAGGGCAGCAAAATGGTTCGGAGAGAACAACGTTCTGTATCCTACGAGGAAACAGATTTTGTTCACTCATTCTGCCCTAGTAGGGCAGAAAAGTGGTTTTGCTCGAGTGTGGATCGGATGTCAATGAGACTTTCCTGTTCTGGAAAAACAGTTAGCTGATCTGAGCAGAACAAACGATTCTGCCCTAGTAGGGCAGAAACTGGTGTGAACAGAACCTCGTTTCGTTTCCTATGAAAACAAAGAGTTTGTTCACTCATTCTGCCCTAGTAGGGCAGAAAAGTGGTTTTGCTCGAGTGTGGATCGGATGTCAATGAGACTTTCCTGTTCTGGAAAAACAGTTAGCTGATCTGAGCAGAACAAACGATTCTGCCCTAGTAGGGCAGAAACTGGTGTGAACAGAACCTCGTTTCGTTTCCTATGAAAACAAAGAGTTTGTTCACTCATTCTGCCCTAGTAGGGCAGAAAAGTGGTTTTGCTCGAGTGTGGATCGGATGTCAATGAGACTTTCCTGTTCTGGAAAAACAATTAGCTGATCTGAGCAGAACAAACGATTCTGCCCTAGTAGGGCAGAAACTGGTGTGAACAGAACCTCGTTCCGTTTCCTATGAAAACAAAGAGTTTGTTCACTCATTCTGGCCTAGTAGGACAGAAAAGTGGTTTTGCTCGAGTGTGGATCGGATGTCGATGATACTTTCCTGTTCTGGAAAAACAGTTAGCTGATCTGAGCAGAACAAACTAATCTGCCCTAGTAGGGCAGAAAAGTGGTTTTGCTTAAGTGTGGATTGGATGTCGATTAGACTTTCTTGTTCTGGAAAAACAGTTAGCTGATTTGAGCAGAACAAACTATTCTGCCCTAGTAGGGCAGCAAAATGGTTCGGAGAGAACAACGTTCCGTATCCTACGAGGAAACAGATTTTGTTCACTCATTCTGCCCTAGTAGGGCAGAAAAGTGGTTTTGCTCGAGTGTGGATCGGATGTCGATGATACTTTCCTGTTCTGGAAAAACAGTTAGCTGATCTGAGCAGAACAAACTAATCTGCCCTAGTAGGGCAGAAAAGTGGTTTTGCTTAAGTGTGGATTGGATGTCGATTAGACTTTCTTGTTCTGGAAAAACAGTTAGCTGATTTGAGCAGAACAAACTATTCTGCCCTAGTAGGGCAGCAAAATGGTTCGGAGAGAACAACGTTCCGTATCCTACGAGGAAACAGATTTTGTTCACTCATTCTGGCCTATTAGGACAGAAAAATGGTTTTGCTAGAGTGTGGATCGGATGTCGATGATACTTTAATGTTCTGGAAAAACAGTTAGCTGATCTGAGCAGAACAAACTATTCTGCCCTAGTAGGGCAGAAAAGTGGTTTTGCTCGAGTGTGGATCGGATGTCGATGATACTTTCCTGTTCTGGAAAAACAGTTAGCAAACTATTCTGCCCTAGTAGGGCAGCAAAATGGTTCGGAGAGAACAACGTTCTGTATCCTACGAGGAAACAGATTTTGTTCACTCATTCTGCCCTAGTAGGGCAGAAAAGTGGTTTTGCTCGAGTGTGGATCGGATGTCAATGAGACTTTCCTGTTCTGGAAAAACAGTTAGCTGATCTGAGCAGAACAAACGATTCTGCCCTAGTAGGGCAGAAACTGGTGTGAACAGAACCTCGTTTCGTTTCCTATGAAAACAAAGAGTTTGTTCACTCATTCTGCCCTAGTAGGGCAGAAAAGTGGTTTTGCTCGAGTGTGGATCGGATGTCGATGATACTTTCCTGTTCTGGAAAAACAGTTAGCAAACGATTCTGCCCTAGTAGGGCAGCAAAATGGTTCGGAGAGAACAACGTTCCGTATCCTACGAGGAAACAGATTTTGTTCACTCATTCTGCCCTAGTAGGGCAGAAAAGTGGTTTTGCTCAAGTGTGGATCGGATGTCAATGAGACTTTCCTGTTCTGGAAAAACAGTTAGCTGATCTGAGCAGAACAAACGATTCTGCCCTAGTAGGGCAGAAAAGTGGTTTTGCTTAAGTGTGGATTGGATGTCAATTAGACTTTCTTGTTCTGGAAAAACAGTTAGCTGATCTGAGCAGAACAAACTATTCTGCCCTAGTAGGGCAGCAAAATGGTTTGGAGAGAACAACGTTCCGTATCCTACGAGGAAACAGATTTTGTTCACTCATTCTGCCCTAGTAGGGCAGAAAAGTGGTTTTGCTCGAGTGTGGATCGGATGTCAATGAGACTTTCCTGTTCTGGAAAAACAGTTAGCTGATCTGAGCAGAACAAACTATTCTGCCCTGGTAGGGCAGCAAAATGGTTCGAAGAGAACAACGTTCCGTATCCTACGAGAAAACAGATTTTGTTCACTCATTCTGCCCTAGTAGGGCAGAAAAGTGGTGTGAACAGAACCTCGTTCCGTTTCCTATGAAAACAAAGATTTTGTTCACTCATTCTGGCCCAGTAGGGCAGAAAAGTGGTTTTGCTCGAGTGTGGATCGGATGTCGATTAGACTTTCCTGTTCTGGAAAAACACTTAGCTGATCTGAGCAGAACAAACTATTCTGCCCTAGTAGGGCAGCAAAAAGGTTTGGAGAGAACAACGTTCCGTATCCTACGAGGAAACCGATTTTGTTCACTCATTCTGGCCTAGTAGGACAGAAAAATGGTTTTGCTCGAGTGTGGATCGGATGTCGATGATACTTTCCTGTTCTGGAAAAACAGTTAGCTGATCTGAGCAGAACAAACTATTCTGCCCTAGTAGGGCAGAAAAGTGGTTTTGCTCGAGTGTGGATCGGATGTCAATGAGACTTTCCTGTTCTGGAAAAACAATTAGCTGATCTGAGCAGAACAAACGATTCTGCCCTAGTAGGGCAGAAACTGGTGTGAACAGAACCTCGTTCCGTTTCCTATGAAAACAAAGAGTTTGTTCACTCATTCTGGCCTAGTAGGACAGAAAAGTGGTTTTGCTCGAGTGTGGATCGGATGTCGATGATACTTTCCTGTTCTGGAAAAACAGTTAGCTGATCTGAGCAGAACAAACTAATCTGCCCTAGTAGGGCAGAAAAGTGGTTTTGCTTAAGTGTGGATTGGATGTCGATTAGACTTTCTTGTTCTGGAAAAACAGTTAGCTGATTTGAGCAGAACAAACTATTCTGCCCTAGTAGGGCAGCAAAATGGTTCGGAGAGAACAACGTTCCGTATCCTACGAGGAAACAGATTTTGTTCACTCATTCTGCCCTAGTAGGGCAGAAAAGTGGTTTTGCTCGAGTGTGGATCGGATGTCGATGATACTTTCCTGTTCTGGAAAAACAGTTAGCTGATCTGAGCAGAACAAACTAATCTGCCCTAGTAGGGCAGAAAAGTGGTTTTGCTTAAGTGTGGATTGGATGTCGATTAGACTTTCTTGTTCTGGAAAAACAGTTAGCTGATTTGAGCAGAACAAACTATTCTGCCCTAGTAGGGCAGCAAAATGGTTCGGAGAGAACAACGTTCCGTATCCTACGAGGAAACAGATTTTGTTCACTCATTCTGGCCTATTAGGACAGAAAAATGGTTTTGCTAGAGTGTGGATCGGATGTCGATGATACTTTAATGTTCTGGAAAAACAGTTAGCTGATCTGAGCAGAACAAACTATTCTGCCCTAGTAGGGCAGAAAAGTGGTTTTGCTCGAGTGTGGATCGGATGTCGATGATACTTTCCTGTTCTGGAAAAACAGTTAGCAAACTATTCTGCCCTAGTAGGGCAGCAAAATGGTTCGGAGAGAACAACGTTCTGTATCCTACGAGGAAACAGATTTTGTTCACTCATTCTGCCCTAGTAGGGCAGAAAAGTGGTTTTGCTCGAGTGTGGATCGGATGTCAATGAGACTCTCCTGTTCTGGAAAAACAGTTAGCTGATCTGAGCAGAACAAACGATTCTGCCCTAGTAGGGCAGAAACTGGTGTGAACAGAACCTCGTTTCGTTTCCTATGAAAACAAAGAGTTTGTTCACTCATTCTGCCCTAGTAGGGCAGAAAAGTGGTTTTGCTCGAGTGTGGATCGGATGTCAATGAGACTTTCCTGTTCTGGAAAAACAGTTAGCTGATCTGAGCAGAACAAACGATTCTGCCCTAGTAGGGCAGAAACTGGTGTGAACAGAACCTCGTTTCGTTTCCTATGAAAACAAAGAGTTTGTTCACTCATTCTGCCCTAGTAGGGCAGAAAAGTGGTTTTGCTCGAGTGTGGATCGGATGTCAATGAGACTTTCCTGTTCTGGAAAAACAATTAGCTGATCTGAGCAGAACAAACGATTCTGCCCTAGTAGGGCAGAAACTGGTGTGAACAGAACCTCGTTCCGTTTCCTATGAAAACAAAGAGTTTATTCACTCATTCTGGCCTAGTAGGACAGAAAAGTGGTTTTGCTCGAGTGTGGATCGGATGTCGATGATACTTTCCTGTTCTGGAAAAACAGTTAGCTGATCTGAGCAGAACAAACTAATCTGCCCTAGTAGGGCAGAAAAGTGGTTTTGCTTAAGTGTGGATTGGATGTCGATTAGACTTTCTTGTTCTGGAAAAACAGTTAGCTGATTTGAGCAGAACAAACTATTCTGCCCTAGTAGGGCAGAAACTGGTGTGAACAGAACCTCGTTCCGTTTCCTATGAAAACAAAGAGTTTGTTCACTCATTCTGCCCTAGTAGGGCAGAAAAGTGGTTTTGCTCGAGTGTGGATCGGATGTCAATGAGACTTTCCTGTTCTGGAAAAACAGTTAGCAAACTATTCTGCCCTAGTAGGGCAGCAAAATGGTTCGGAGAGAACAACGTTCCGTATCCTACGAGGAAACAGATTTTGTTCACTCATTCTGCCCTAGTAGGGCAGAAAAGTGGTTTTGCTCGAGTGTGGATCGGATGTCAATGAGACTTTCCTGTTCTGGAAAAACAGTTAGCAAACTATTCTGCCCTAGTAGGGCAGCAAAATGGTTCGGAGAGAACAACGTTCCGTATCCTACGAGGAAACAGATTTTGTTCACTCATTCTGGCCTATTAGGACAGAAAAATGGTTTTGCTAGAGTGTGGATCGGATGTCGATGATACTTTAATGTTCTGGAAAAACAGTTAGCTGATCTGAGCAGAACAAACTATTCTGCCCTAGTAGGGCAGAAAAGTGGTTTTGCTCGAGTGTGGATCGGATGTCGATGATACTTTCCTGTTCTGGAAAAACAGTTAGCAAACTATTCTGCCCTAGTAGGGCAGCAAAATGGTTCGGAGAGAACAACGTTCCGTATCCTACGAGGAAACAGATTTTGTTCACTCATTCTGCCCTAGTAGGGCAGAAAAGTGGTTTTGCTCGAGTGTGGATCGGATGTCAATGAGACTCTCCTGTTCTGGAAAAACAGTTAGCTGATCTGAGCAGAACAAACGATTCTGCCCTAGTAGGGCAGAAACTGGTGTGAACAGAACCTCGTTTCGTTTCCTATGAAAACAAAGAGTTTGTTCACTCATTCTGCCCTAGTAGGGCAGAAAAGTGGTTTTGCTCGAGTGTGGATCGGATGTCAATGAGACTTTCCTGTTCTGGAAAAACAGTTAGCTGATCTGAGCAGAACAAACGATTCTGCCCTAGTAGGGCAGAAACTGGTGTGAACAGAACCTCGTTTCGTTTCCTATGAAAACAAAGAGTTTGTTCACTCATTCTGCCCTAGTAGGGCAGAAAAGTGGTTTTGCTCGAGTGTGGATCGGATGTCAATGAGACTTTCCTGTTCTGGAAAAACAATTAGCTGATCTGAGCAGAACAAACGATTCTGCCCTAGTAGGGCAGAAACTGGTGTGAACAGAACCTCGTTCCGTTTCCTATGAAAACAAAGAGTTTATTCACTCATTCTGGCCTAGTAGGACAGAAAAGTGGTTTTGCTCGAGTGTGGATCGGATGTCGATGATACTTTCCTGTTCTGGAAAAACAGTTAGCTGATCTGAGCAGAACAAACTAATCTGCCCTAGTAGGGCAGAAAAGTGGTTTTGCTTAAGTGTGGATTGGATGTCGATTAGACTTTCTTGTTCTGGAAAAACAGTTAGCTGATTTGAGCAGAACAAACTATTCTGCCCTAGTAGGGCAGAAACTGGTGTGAACAGAACCTCGTTCCGTTTCCTATGAAAACAAAGAGTTTGTTCACTCATTCTGCCCTAGTAGGGCAGAAAAGTGGTTTTGCTCGAGTGTGGATCGGATGTCAATGAGACTTTCCTGTTCTGGAAAAACAGTTAGCAAACTATTCTGCCCTAGTAGGGCAGCAAAATGGTTCGGAGAGAACAACGTTCCGTATCCTACGAGGAAACAGATTTTGTTCACTCATTCTGCCCTAGTAGGGCAGAAAAGTGGTTTTGCTCGAGTGTGGATCGGATGTCAATGAGACTTTCCTGTTCTGGAAAAACAGTTAGCAAACTATTCTGCCCTAGTAGGGCAGCAAAATGGTTCGGAGAGAACAACGTTCCGTATCCTACGAGGAAACAGATTTTGTTCACTCATTCTGGCCTATTAGGACAGAAAAATGGTTTTGCTAGAGTGTGGATCGGATGTCGATGATACTTTAATATTCTGGAAAAACAGTTAGCTGATCTGAGCAGAACAAACTATTCTGCCCTAGTAGGGCAGAAAAGTGGTTTTGCTCGAGTGTGGATCGGATGTCGATGATACTTTCCTGTTCTGGAAAAACAGTTAGCAAACTATTCTGCCCTAGTAGGGCAGCAAAATGGTTCGGAGAGAACAACGTTCCGTATCCTACGAGGAAACAGATTTTGTTCACTCATTCTGCCCTAGTAGGGCAGAAAAGTGGTTTTGCTCGAGTGTGGATCGGATGTCAATGAGACTTTCCTGTTCTGGAAAAACAGTTAGCTGATCTGAGCAGAACAAACGATTCTGCCCTAGTAGGGCAGAAACTGGTGTGAACAGAACCTCGTTTCGTTTCCTATGAAAACAAAGAGTTTGTTCACTCATTCTGCCCTAGTAGGGCAGAAAAGTGGTTTTGCTCGAGTGTGGATCGGATGTCAATGAGACTTTCCTGTTCTGGAAAAACAGTTAGCTGATCTGAGCAGAACAAACGATTCTGCCCTAGTAGGGCAGAAACTGGTGTGAACAGAACCTCGTTTCGTTTCCTATGAAAACAAAGAGTTTGTTCACTCATTGTGCCCTAGTAGGGCAGAAAAGTGGTTTTGCTCGAGTGTGGATCGGATGTCAATGAGACTTTCCTGTTCTGGAAAAACAATTAGCTGATCTGAGCAGAACAAACGATTCTGCCCTAGTAGGGCAGAAACTGGTGTGAACAGAACCTCGTTCCGTTTCCTATGAAAACAAAGAGTTTGTTCACTCATTCTGGCCTAGTAGGACAGAAAAGTGGTTTTGCTCGAGTGTGGATCGGATGTCGATGATACTTTCCTGTTCTGGAAAAACAGTTAGCTGATCTGAGCAGAACAAACTAATCTGCCCTAGTAGGGCAGAAAAGTGGTTTTGCTTAAGTGTGGATTGGATGTCGATTAGACTTTCTTGTTCTGGAAAAACAGTTAGCTGATTTGAGCAGAACAAACTATTCTGCCCTAGTAGGGCAGCAAAATGGTTCGGAGAGAACAACGTTCCGTATCCTACGAGAAAACAGATTTTGTTCACTCATTCTGCCCTAGTAGGGCAGAAAAGTGGTTTTGCTCGAGTGTGGATCGGATGTCAATGAGACTTTCCTGTTCTGGAAAAACAGTTAGCTGATCTGAGCAGAACAAACGATTCCGCCCTAGTAGGGCAGCAAAATGGTTCGAAGAAAACAACGTTCCGTATCCTACGAGGAAACAGATTTTGTTCACTCATTCTGCCCTAGTAGGGCAGAAAAGTGGTTTTGCTCGAGTGTGGATCGGATGTCAATGAGACTTTCCTGTTCTGGAAAAACAGTTAGCTGATCTGAGCAGAACAAACGATTCTGCCCTAGTAGGGCAGAAACTGGTGTGAACAGAACCTCGTTTCGTTTCCTATGAAAACAAAGAGTTTGTTCACTCATTCTGCCCTAGTAGGGCAGAAAAGTGGTTTTGCTCGAGTGTGGATCGGATGTCAATGAGACTTTCCTGTTCTGGAAAAACAGTTAGCTGATCTGAGCAGAATTCTGCCCTACTAGGGCAGAATGAGTGAACAAAATCTGTTTTCTCGTAGGATACGGAACGTTGTTCTCTCCGAACCATTTTGCTGCCCTACTAGGGCAGAATAGTTTGTTCTGCTCAAATCAGCTAACTGTTTTTCCAGAACAAGAAAGTCTAATCGACATCCAATCCACACTTAAGCAAAACCACTTTTCTGCCCTACTAGGGCAGATTAGTTTGTTCTGCTCAGATCAGCTAACTGTTTTTCCAGAACAGGAAAGTATCATCGACATCCGATCCACACTCGAGCAAAACCACTTTTCTGTCCTACTAGGCCAGAATGAGTGAACAAACTCTTTGTTTTCATAGGAAACGGAACGAGGTTCTGTTCACACCAGTTTCTGCCCTACTAGGGCAGAATCGTTTGTTCTGCTCAGATCAGCTAATTGTTTTTCCAGAACAGGAAAGTCTCATTGACATCCGATCCACACTCGAGCAAAACCACTTTTCTGCCCTACTAGGGCAGAATGAGTGAACAAACTCTTTGTTTTCATAGGAAACAAAACGAGGTTCTGTTCACACCAGTTTCTGCCCTACTAGGGCAGAATCGTTTGTTCTGCTCAGATCAGCTAACTGTTTTTCCAGAACAGGAAAGTCTCATTGACATCCGATCCACACTCGAGCAAAACCACTTTTCTGCCCTACTAGGGCAGAATGAGTGAACAAACTCTTTGTTTTCATAGGAAACGAAACGAGGTTCTGTTCACACCAGTTTCTGCCCTACTAGGGCAGAATCGTTTGTTCTGCTCAGATCAGCTAACTGTTTTTCCAGAACAGGAAAGTCTCATTGACATCCGATCCACACTCGAGCAAAACCACTTTTCTGCCCTACTAGGGCAGAATGAGTGAACAAAATCTGTTTCCTCGTAGGATACGGAACGTTGTTTTCTTCGAACCATTTTGCTGCCCTACTAGGGCGGAATCGTTTGTTCTGCTCAGATCAGCTAACTGTTTTTCCAGAACAGGAAAGTCTCATTGACATCCGATCCACACTCGAGCAAAACCACTTTTCTGCCCTACTAGGGCAGAATGAGTGAACAAAATCTGTTTTCTCGTAGGATACGGAACGTTGTTCTCTCCGAACCATTTTGCTGCCCTACTAGGGCAGAATAGTTTGTTCTGCTCAAATCAGCTAACTGTTTTTCCAGAACAAGAAAGTCTAATCGACATCCAATCCACACTTAAGCAAAACCACTTTTCTGCCCTACTAGGGCAGATTAGTTTGTTCTGCTCAGATCAGCTAACTGTTTTTCCAGAACAGGAAAGTTTTGTGTTATTAGGGCAGAAAAGTGGTTTTGCTCGAGTGTGGATCGGATGTCAATGAGACTTTCCTGTTCTGGAAAAACAGTTAGCTGATCTGAGCAGAACAAACGATTCCGCCCTAGTAGGGCAGCAAAATGGTTCGAAGAAAACAACGTTCCGTATCCTACGAGGAAACAGATTTTGTTCACTCACTAGGGCAGAATGAGTGAACAAAATCTGTTCTGGAAAAACAGTTAGCTGATCTGAGCAGAACCTATGTGCTCATTTCAAATAGACCTATGTGTTCATTTCTAAATCAGTTTTTCTTCAAATTTATGCATTTCTATGTATTGCTCTCTGTGTTTTACTAGCCTTAAACATCAATTCATAAGTTATCGATTCGTCTCTCACTTGATTGTTATACAGTGCATTGATAAACTCATTATTATTAGGGCAGAAAAGTGGTTTTGCTCGAGTGTGGATCGGATGTCAATGAGACTTTCCTGTTCTGGAAAAACAGTTAGCTGATCTGAGCAGAACAAACGATTCCGCCCTAGTAGGGCAGCAAAATGGTTCGAAGAAAACAACGTTCCGTATCCTACGAGGAAACAGATTTTGTTCACTCATTCTGCCCTAGTAGGGCAGAAAAGTGGTTTTGCTCGAGTGTGGATCGGATGTCAATGAGACTTTCCTGTTCTGGAAAAACAGTTAGCTGATCTGAGCAGAACAAACGATTCCGCCCTAGTAGGGCAGCAAAATGGTTCGAAGAAAACAACGTTCCGTATCCTACGAGGAAACAGATTTTGTTCACTCATTCTGCCCTAGTAGGGCAGAAAAGTGGTTTTGCTCGAGTGTGGATCGGATGTCGATGAGACTTTCCTGTTCTGGAAAAACAGTTAGCAAACTATTCTGCCCTAGTAGGGCAGCAAAATGGTTCGGAGAGAACAGCGTTCCGTATCCTACGAGAAAACAGATTTTGTTCACTCATTCTGCCCTAGTAGGGCAGAAAAGTGGTTTTGCTCGAGTGTGGATCGGATGTCAATGAGACTTTCCTGTTCTGGAAAAACAGTTAGCTGATCTGAGCAGAACAAACGATTCCGCCCTAGTAGGGCAGCAAAATGGTTCGAAGAAAACAACGTTCCGTATCCTACGAGGAAACAGATTTTGTTCACTCATTCTGCCCTAGTAGGGCAGAAAAGTGGTTTTGCTCGAGTGTGGATCGGATGTCGATGAGACTTTCCTGTTCTGGAAAAACAGTTAGCAAACTATTCTGCCCTAGTAGGGCAGCAAAATGGTTCGGAGAGAACAGCGTTCCGTATCCTACGAGAAAACAGATTTTGTTCACTCATTCTGCCCTAGTAGGGCAGAAAAGTGGTTTTGCTCGAGTGTGGATCGGATGTCAATGAGACTTTTCTGTTCTGGAAAAACAGTTAGCTGATCTGAGCAGAACAAACGATTCTGCCCTAGTAGGGCAGAAACTGGTGTGAACAGAACCTCGTTCCGTTTCCTATGAAAACAAAGAGTTTGTTCACTCATTCTGCCCTAGTAGGGCAGAAAAGTGGTTTTGCTCGAGTGTGGATCGGATGTCAATGAGACTTTCCTGTTCTGGAAAAACAGTTAGCAAACTATTCTGCCCTAGTAGGGCAGCAAAATGGTTCGGAGAGAACAACGTTCCGTATCCTACGAGGAAACAGATTTTGTTCACTCATTCTGCCCTAGTAGGGCAGAAAAGTGGTTTTGCTCGAGTGTGGATCGGAGGTCGATGAGACTTTCCTGTTCTGGAAAAACAGTTAGCAAACTATTCTGCCCTAGTAGGGCAGCAAAATGGTTCGGAGAGAACAACGTTCCGTATCCTACGAGGAAACAGATTTTGTTCACTCATTCTGGCCTATTAGGACAGAAAAATGGTTTTGCTAGAGTGTGGATCGGATGTCGATGATACTTTAATGTTCTGGAAAAACAGTTAGCTGATCTGAGCAGAACAAACTATTCTGCCCTAGTAGGGCAGAAAAGTGGTTTTGCTCGAGTGTGGATCGGATGTCGATGATACTTTCCTGTTCTGGAAAAACAGTTAGCAAACTATTCTGCCCTAGTAGGGCAGCAAAATGGTTCGGAGAGAACAACGTTCTGTATCCTACGAGGAAACAGATTTTGTTCACTCATTCTGCCCTAGTAGGGCAGAAAAGTGGTTTTGCTCGAGTGTGGATCGGATGTCAATGAGACTTTCCTGTTCTGGAAAAACAGTTAGCTGATCTGAGCAGAACAAACGATTCTGCCCTAGTAGGGCAGAAACTGGTGTGAACAGAACCTCGTTTCGTTTCCTATGAAAACAAAGAGTTTGTTCACTCATTCTGCCCTAGTAGGGCAGAAAAGTGGTTTTGCTCGAGTGTGGATCGGATGTCAATGAGACTTTCCTGTTCTGGAAAAACAGTTAGCTGATCTGAGCAGAACAAACGATTCTGCCCTAGTAGGGCAGAAACTGGTGTGAACAGAACCTCGTTTCGTTTCCTATGAAAACAAAGAGTTTGTTCACTCATTCTGCCCTAGTAGGGCAGAAAAGTGGTTTTGCTCGAGTGTGGATCGGATGTCAATGAGACTTTCCTGTTCTGGAAAAACAGTTAGCTGATCTGAGCAGAACAAACGATTCTGCCCTAGTAGGGCAGAAACTGGTGTGAACAGAACCTCGTTTCGTTTCCTATGAAAACAAAGAGTTTGTTCACTCATTCTGCCCTAGTAGGGCAGAAAAGTGGTTTTGCTCGAGTGTGGATCGGATGTCAATGAGACTTTCCTGTTCTGGAAAAACAATTAGCTGATCTGAGCAGAACAAACGATTCTGCCCTAGTAGGGCAGAAACTGGTGTGAACAGAACCTCGTTCCGTTTCCTATGAAAACAAAGAGTTTGTTCACTCATTCTGGCCTAGTAGGACAGAAAAGTGGTTTTGCTCGAGTGTGGATCGGATGTCGATGATACTTTCCTGTTCTGGAAAAACAGTTAGCTGATCTGAGCAGAACAAACTAATCTGCCCTAGTAGGGCAGAAAAGTGGTTTTGCTTAAGTGTGGATTGGATGTCGATTAGACTTTCTTGTTCTGGAAAAACAGTTAGCTGATTTGAGCAGAACAAACTATTCTGCCCTAGTAGGGCAGCAAAATGGTTCGGAGAGAACAACGTTCCGTATCCTACGAGAAAACAGATTTTGTTCACTCATTCTGCCCTAGTAGGGCAGAAAAGTGGTTTTGCTCGAGTGTGGATCGGATGTCAATGAGACTTTCCTGTTCTGGAAAAACAGTTAGCTGATCTGAGCAGAACAAACGATTCCGCCCTAGTAGGGCAGCAAAATGGTTCGAAGAAAACAACGTTCCGTATCCTACGAGGAAACAGATTTTGTTCACTCATTCTGCCCTAGTAGGGCAGAAAAGTGGTTTTGCTCGAGTGTGGATCGGATGTCGATGAGACTTTCCTGTTCTGGAAAAACAGTTAGCAAACTATTCTGCCCTAGTAGGGCAGCAAAATGGTTCGGAGAGAACAGCGTTCCGTATCCTACGAGAAAACAGATTTTGTTCACTCATTCTGCCCTAGTAGGGCAGAAAAGTGGTTTTGCTCATGTGTGGATCGGATGTCAATGAGACTTTCCTGTTCTGGAAAAACAGTTAGCTGATCTGAGCAGAACAAACGATTCTGCCCTAGTAGGGCAGAAAAGTGGTTTTGCTCGAGTGTGGATCGGATGTCGATGAGACTTTCCTGTTCTGGAAAAACAGTTAGCAAACTATTCTGCCCTAGTAGGGCAGCAAAATGGTTCGGAGAGAACAACGTTCTGTATCCTACGAGGAAACAGATTTTGTTCACTCATTCTGCCCTAGTAGGGCAGAAAAGTGGTTTTGCTCGAGTGTGGATCGGATGTCAATGAGACTTTCCTGTTCTGGAAAAACAGTGAGCTGATCTGAGCAGAACAAACGATTCTGCCCTAGTAGGGCAGAAACTGGTGTGAACAGAACCTCGTTTCGTTTCCTATGAAAACAAAGAGTTTGTTCACTCATTCTGCCCTAGTAGGGCAGAAAAGTGGTTTTGCTCGAGTGTGGATCGGATGTCAATGAGACTTTCCTGTTCTGGAAAAACAGTTAGCTGATCTGAGCAGAACAAACGATTCTGCCCTAGTAGGGCAGCAAAATGGTTCGGAGAGAACAACGTTCCGTATCCTACAAGGAAACAGATTTTGTTCACTCATTCTGCCCTAGTAGGGCAGAAAAGTGGTTTTGCTCGAGTGTGGATCGGATGTCAATGAGACTTTCCTGTTCTGGAAAAACAGTTAGCTGATCTGAGCAGAACAAACGATTCTGCCCTAGTAGGGCAGCAAAATGGTTCGGAGAGAACAACGTTCCGTATCCTACGAGGAAACAGATTTTGTTCACTCATTCTGGCCTAGTAGGACAGAAAAGTGGTTTTGCTCGAGTGTGGATCGGATGTCGATGATACTTTCCTGTTCTGGAAAAACAGTTAGCTGATCTGAGCAGAACAAACTAATCTGCCCTAGTAGGGCAGAAAAGTGGTTTTGCTTAAGTGTGGATTGGATGTCGATTAGACTTTCTTGTTCTGGAGAAACAGTTAGCTGATCTGAGCAGAACAAACTATTCTGCCCTAGTAGGGCAGCAAAATGGTTCGGAGAGAACAACGTTCCGTATCCTACGAGGAAACAGATTTTGTTTACTCATTCTGCCCTAGTAGGGCAGAAAAGTGGTTTTGCTCGAGTGTGGATCGGATGTCAATGAGACTTTCCTGTTCTGGAAAAACAGTTAGCTGATCTGAGCAGAACAAACGATTCTGCCCTAGTAGGGCAGCAAAATGGTTCGAAGAAAACAACGTTCCGTATCCTACGAGGAAACAGATTTTGTTCACTCATTCTGCCCTAGTAGGGCAGAAAAGTGGTTTTGCTCGAGTGTGGATCGGATGTCGATGAGACTTTCCTGTTCTGGAAAAACAGTTAGCAAACTATTCTGCCCTAGTAGGGCAGCAAAATGGTTCGGAGAGAACAGCGTTCCGTATCCTACGAGAAAACAGATTTTGTTCACTCATTCTGCCCTAGTAGGGCAGAAAAGTGGTTTTGCTCGAGTGTGGATCGGATGTCAATGAGACTTTCCTGTTCTGGAAAAACAGTTAGCTGATCTGAGCAGAACAAACGATTCTGCCCTAGTAGGGCAGAAACCGGTGTGAACAGAACCTCGTTCCGTTTCCTATGAAAACAAAGAGTTTGCTCACTCATTCTGCCCTAGTAGGGCAGAAAAGTGGTTTTGCTCGAGTGTGGATCGGATGTCAATAAGACTTTCCTGTTCTGGAAAAACAGTTAGCTGATCTGAGCAGAGCAAACGATTCTGCCCTAGTAGGGCGGCAAAATGGTTCGGAGAGAACAACGTTCCTTATCCTACGAGGAAACAGATTTTGTTCACTCATTCTGGCCTAGTAGGACAGAAAAGTGGTTTTGCTCGAGTGTGGATTGGATGTCGATGATACTTTCCTGTTCTGGAAAAACAGTTAGCTGATCTGAGCAGAACAAACTACTCTGCCCTAGTAGGGCAGAAAAGTGGTTTTGCTTAAGTGTGGATTGGTTATCGATTAGACTTTCTTGTTCTGGAAAAACAGTTAGCTGATCTGAGCAGAACAAACTATTCTGCCCTAGTAGGGCAGCAAAATGGTTCGGAGAGAACAACGTTCCGTATCCTACGAGGAAACAGATTTTGTTCACTCATTCTGCCCTAGTAGGGCAGAAAAGTGGTTTTGCTCGAGTGCGGATCGGATGTCAATGAGACTTTCCTGTTCTGGAAAAACAGTTATCTGATCTGAGCAGAACAAACGATTCTGCCCTAGTAGGGCAGCAAAATGGTTCGAAGAGAACAACGTTCCGTATCCTACGAGGAAACAGATTTTGTTCACTCATTCTGCCATAGTAGGGCAGAAAAGTGGTGTGAACAGAACCTCGTTCCGTTTCCTATGAAAACAAAGATTTTGTTTACTCATTCTGCCCTAGTAGGGCAGAAAAGTGGTTTTGCTCGAGTGTGGATCGGATGTCAATGAGACTTTCCTGTTCTGGAAAAACAGTTAGCTGATCTGAGCAGAACAAACGATTCTGCCCTAGTAGGGCAGCAAAATGGTTCGAAGAAAACAACGTTCCGTATCCTACGAGGAAACAGATTTTGTTCACTCATTCTGCCCTAGTAGGGCAGAAAAGTGGTTTTGCTCGAGTGTGGATCGGATGTCGATGAGACTTTCCTGTTCTGGAAAAACAGTTAGCAAACTATTCTGCCCTAGTAGGGCAGCAAAATGGTTCGGAGAGAACAGCGTTCCGTATCCTACGAGAAAACAGATTTTGTTCACTCATTCTGCCCTAGTAGGGCAGAAAAGTGGTTTTGCTCGAGTGTGGATCGGATGTCAATGAGACTTTCCTGTTCTGGAAAAACAGTTAGCTGATCTGAGCAGAACAAACGATTCTGCCCTAGTAGGGCAGAAACCGGTGTGAACAGAACCTCGTTCCGTTTCCTATGAAAACAAAGAGTTTGCTCACTCATTCTGCCCTAGTAGGGCAGAAAAGTGGTTTTGCTCGAGTGTGGATCGGATGTCAATAAGACTTTCCTGTTCTGGAAAAACAGTTAGCTGATCTGAGCAGAGCAAACGATTCTGCCCTAGTAGGGCGGCAAAATGGTTCGGAGAGAACAACGTTCCTTATCCTACGAGGAAACAGATTTTGTTCACTCATTCTGGCCTAGTAGGACAGAAAAGTGGTTTTGCTCGAGTGTGGATTGGATGTCGATGATACTTTCCTGTTCTGGAAAAACAGTTAGCTGATCTGAGCAGAACAAACTACTCTGCCCTAGTAGGGCAGAAAAGTGGTTTTGCTTAAGTGTGGATTGGTTATCGATTAGACTTTCTTGTTCTGGAAAAACAGTTAGCTGATCTGAGCAGAACAAACTATTCTGCCCTAGTAGGGCAGCAAAATGGTTCGGAGAGAACAACGTTCCGTATCCTACGAGGAAACAGATTTTGTTCACTCATTCTGCCCTAGTAGGGCAGAAAAGTGGTTTTGCTCGAGTGCGGGTCGGATGTCAATGAGACTTTCCTGTTCTGGAAAAACAGTTATCTGATCTGAGCAGAACAAACGATTCTGCCCTAGTAGGGCAGCAAAATGGTTCGAAGAGAACAACGTTCCGTATCCTACGAGGAAACAGATTTTGTTCACTCATTCTGCCATAGTAGGGCAGAAAAGTGGTGTGAACAGAACCTCGTTCCGTTTCCTATGAAAACAAAGAGTTTGTTCACTCATTCTGCCCTAGTAGGGCAGAAAAGTGGTTTTGCTCGAGTGTGGATCGGATGTCAATGAGACTGTCCTGTTCTGGAAAAACAGTTAGCTGATCTGAGCAGAACAAACGATTCTGCCCTAGTAGGGCAGCAAAATGGTTCGGAGAGAACAACGTTCCGTATCCTACGAGGAAACAGATTTTGTTCACTCATTCTGCCCTAGTAGGGCAGAAAAGTGGTTTTGCTCGAGTGCGGATCGGATGTCAATGAGACTTTCCTGTTCTGGAAAAACAGTTAGCTGATCTGAGCAGAACAAACGATTCTGCCCTAGTAGGGCAGCAAAATGGTTCGAAGAGAACAACGTTCCGTATCCTACGAGGAAACAGATTTTGTTCACTCATTCTGCCATAGTAGGGCAGAAAAGTGGTGTGAACAGAACCTCGTTCCGTTTCCTATAAAAACAAAGATTTTGTTCACTCATTCTGGCCCAGTAGGGCAGAAAAGTGGTTTTGCTCGAGTGTGGATCGGATGTCGATTAGACTTTCCTGTTCTGGAAAAACACTTAGCTGATCTGAGCAGAACAAACTATTCTGCCCTAGTAGGGCAGCAAAATGGTTTGGAGAGAACAACGTTCCGTATCCTACGAGGAAACCGATTTTGTTCACTCATTCTGGCCTAGTAGGACAGAAAAATGGTTTTGCTCGAGTGTGGATCGGATGTCGATGATACTTTCCTGTTCTGGAAAAACAGTTAGCTGATCTGAGCAGAACAAACTATTCTGCCCTAGTAGGGCAGAAAAGTGGTTTTGCTCGAGTGTGGATCGGATGTCGATGAGACTTTCCTGTTCTGGAAAAACAGTAAGCACACTATTCTGCCCTAGTAGGGCAGCAAAATGGTTCGGAGAGAACAACGTTCCGTATCCTACGAGGAAACAGATTTTGTTCACTCATTCTGCCCTAGTAGGGCAGAAAAGTGGTTTTGCTCGAGTGTGGATCGGATGTCAATGAGACTTTCCTGTTCTGGAAAAACAGTTAGCTGATCTGAGCAGAACAAACGATTTTGCCCTAGTAGGGCAGAAACTGGTGTGAACAGAACCTCGTTCCGTTTCCTATGAAAACAAAGAGTTTGTTCACTCATTCTGCCCTAGTAAGGCAGAAAAGTGGTTTTCCTCGAGTGTGGATCGGATGTCAATGAGACTTTCCTGTTCTGGAAAAACAGTTAGCTGATCTGAGCAGAACAAACGATTCTGCCCTAGTAGGGCAGCAAAATGGTTCGGAGAGAACAACGTTCCGTATCCTACGAGGAAACAGATTTTGTTCACTCATTCTGGCCTAGTAGGACAGAAAAGTGGTTTTGCTCGAGTGTGGATCGGATGTCGATGATACTTTCCTGTTCTGGAAAAACAGTTAGCTGATCTGAGCAGAACAAACTATTCTGCCCTAGTAGGGCAAGCAAAATGGTTTGGAAAGAACAACGTTCCGTATCCTACGAGGAAACCGATTTTGTTCACTCATTCTGGCCTAGTAGGACAGAAAAATGGTTTTGCTCGAGTGTGGATCGGATGTCGATGATACTTTCCTGTTCTGGAAAAAAGGTTAGCTGATCTGAGCAGAACAAACTATTCTGCCTTAGTAGGGCAGCAAAATGGTTCGGAGAGAACAACGTTCCGTATCCTACGAGGAAACAGATTTTGTTCACTCATTCTGCCCTAGTAGGGCAGAAAAGTGGTTTTGCTCGAGTGTGGATCGGATGTCAATGAGACTTTCCTGTTCTGGAAAAACAGTTTTCTGATCTGAGCAGAACAAACGATTCTGCCCTAGTAGGGCAGAAACTGGTGTGAACAGAAACTGGTGGAAAAACACTTAGCTGATCTGAGCAGAACAAACTATTCTGCCCTAGTAGGGCAGCAAAATGGTTTGGAGAGAACAACGTTCCGTATCCTACGAGGAAACCGATTTTGTTCACTCATTCTGGCCTAGTAGGACAGAAAAATGGTTTTGCTCGAGTGTGGATCGGATGTCGATGATACTTTCCTGTTCTGGAAAAACAGTTAGCTGATCTGAGCAGAACAAACTATTCTGCCCTAGTAGGGCAGAAAAGTGGTTTTGCTCGAGTGTGGATCGGATGTCGATGAGACTTTCCTGTTCTGGAAAAACAGTAAGCACACTATTCTGCCCTAGTAGGGCAGCAAAATGGTTCGGAGAGAACAACGTTCCGTATCCTACGAGGAAACAGATTTTGTTCACTCATTCTGCCCTAGTAGGGCAGAAAAGTGGTTTTGCTCGAGTGTGGATCGGATGTCAATGAGACTTTCCTGTTCTGGAAAAACAGTTAGCTGATCTGAGCAGAACAAACGATTTTGCCCTAGTAGGGCAGAAACTGGTGTGAACAGAACCTCGTTCCGTTTCCTATGAAAACAAAGAGTTTGTTCACTCATTCTGCCCTAGTAAGGCAGAAAAGTGGTTTTGCTCGAGTGTGGATCGGATGTCAATGAGACTTTCCTGTTCTGGAAAAACAGTTAGCTGATCTGAGCAGAACAAACGATTCTGCCCTAGTAGGGCAGCAAAATGGTTCGGAGAGAACAACGTTCCGTATCCTACGAGGAAACAGATTTTGTTCACTCATTCTGGCCTAGTAGGACAGAAAAGTGGTTTTGCTCGAGTGTGGATCGGATGTCGATGATACTTTCCTGTTCTGGAAAAACAGTTAGCTGATCTGAGCAGAACAAACTATTCTGCCCTAGTAGGGCAAGCAAAATGGTTTGGAGAGAACAACGTTCCGTATCCTACGAGGAAACCGATTTTGTTCACTCATTCTGGCCTAGTAGGACAGAAAAATGGTTTTGCTCGAGTGTGGATCGGATGTCGATGATACTTTCCTGTTCTGGAAAAAAGGTTAGCTGATCTGAGCAGAACAAACTATTCTGCCTTAGTAGGGCAGCAAAATGGTTCGGAGAGAACAACGTTCCGTATCCTACGAGGAAACAGATTTTGTTCACTCATTCTGCCCTAGTAGGGCAGAAAAGTGGTTTTGCTCGAGTGTGGATCGGATGTCAATGAGACTTTCCTGTTCTGGAAAAACAGTTAGCTGATCTGAGCAGAACAAACGATTCTGCCCTAGTAGGGCAGAAACTGGTGTGAACAGAACCTCGTTCCGTTTTCTATGAAAACAAAGAGTTTGTTCACTCATTCTGTCCTAGTAGGGCAGAAAAGTGGTTTTGCTCGAGTGTGGATCGAATGTCAATGAGACTTTCCTGTTCTGGAAAAACAGTTAGCTGATCTGAGCAGAACAAACGATTCTGCCCTAGTAGGGCAGCAAAATGGTTCGGAGAGAACAACGTTCCGTATCCTACGAGGAAACAGATTTTGTTCACTCATTCTGGCCTAGTAGGACAGAAAAGTGGTTTTGCTCGAGTGTGGATCGGATGTCGATGATACTTTCCTATTCTGGAAAAACAGTTAGCTGATCTGAGCAGAACAAACTATTCTGCCCTAGTAGGGCAGAAAAGTGGTTTTG
The DNA here is from genome assembly GCA_964036275.1 of Litoditis marina. Lineage (NCBI taxonomy): Eukaryota > Metazoa > Nematoda > Chromadorea > Rhabditida > Rhabditidae > Litoditis > Litoditis marina. Next base: position 191,894 of record CAXIWQ010000001.1, read on the forward strand.
CTTAAGTGTGGATTGGATGTCGATTAGACTTTCTTGTTCTGGAAAAACAGTTAGCTGATCTGAGCAGAACAAACTATTCTGCCCTAGTAGGGCAGCAAAATGGTTTGGAGAGAACAACGTTCCGTATCCTACGAGGAAACCGATTTTGTTCACTCATTCTGGCCTAGTAGGACAGAAAAATGGTTTTGCTCGAGTGTGGATCGGATGTCGATGATACTTTCCTGTTCTGGAAAAACAGTTAGCTGATCTGAGCAGAACAAACTATTCTGCCCTAGTAGGGCGGAAAAGTGGTTTTGCTCGAGTGTGGATCGGATGTCGATGAGACTTTCCTGTTCTGGAAAAACAGTTAGCTGATCTGAGCAGAACAAACTATTCTGCCCTAGTAGGGCAGAAAAGTGGTTTTGCTTAAGTGTGGATTGGATGTCGATTAGACTTTCTTGTTCTGGAAAAACAGTTAGCTGATCTGAGCAGAACAAACTATTCTGCCCTAGTAGGGCAGCAAAATGGTTTGGAAAGAACAACGTTCCGTATCCTACGAGGAAACCAATTTTGTTCACTCATTCTGGCCTAGTAGGACAGAAAAATGGTTTTGCTCGAGTGTGGATCGGATGTCGATGATATTTTCCTGTTCTGGAAAAACAGTTAGCTGATCTGAGCAGAACAAACTATTCTGCCCTAGTAGGGCGGAAAAGTGGTTTTGCTCGAGTGTGGATCGGATGTCGATGAGACTTTCCTGTTCTGGAAAAACAGTTAGCTGATCTGAGCAGAACAAACGATTCTGCCCTAGTAGGGCAGAAACTGGTGTGAACAGAACCTCGTTCCGTTTTCTATGAAAACAAAGAGTTTGTTCACTCATTCTGCCCTAGTAGGGCAGAAAAGTGGTTTCGCTCGAGTGTGGATCGAATGTCAATGAGACTTTCCTGTTCTGGAAAAACAGTTATCTGATCTGAGCAGAACAAACGATTCTGCCCTAGTAGGGCAGAAAAGTGGTTTTGCTTAAGTGTGGATTGGATGTCGATTAGACTTTCTTGTTCTGGAAAAACAGTTAGCTGATCTGAGCAGAACAAACTATTCTGCCCTAGTAGGGCAGCAAAATGGTTTGGAGAGAACAACGTTCCGTATCCTACGAGGAAACCGATTTTGTTCACTCATTCTGGCCTAGTAGGACAGAAAAATGGTTTTGCTCGAGTGTGGATCGGATGTCGATGATATTTTCCTGTTCTGGAAAAACAGTTAGCTGATCTGAGCAGAACAAACTATTCTGCCCTAGTAGGGCGGAAAAGTGGTTTTGCTCGAGTGTGGATCGGATGTCGATGAGACTTTCCTGTTCTGGAAAAACAGTTAGCTGATCTGAGCAGAACAAACGATTCTGCCCTAGTAGGGCAGAAACTGGTGTGAACAGAACCTCGTTCCGTTTTCTATGAAAACAAAGAGTTTGTTCACTCATTCTGCCCTAGTAGGGCAGAAAAGTGGTTTCGCTCGAGTGTGGATCGAATGTCAATGAGACTTTCCTGTTCTGGAAAAACAGTTATCTGATCTGAGCAGAACAAACGATTCTGCCCTAGTAGGGCAGAAAAGTGGTTTTGCTTAAGTGTGGATTGGATGTCGATTAGACTTTCTTGTTCTGGAAAAACAGTTAGCTGATCTGAGCAGAACAAACTATTCTGCCCTAGTAGGGCAGCAAAATGGTTTGGAGAGAACAACGTTCCGTATCCTACGAGGAAACCGATTTTGTTCACTCATTCTGGCCTAGTAGGACAGAAAAATGGTTTTGCTCGAGTGTGGATCGGATGTCGATGATATTTTCCTGTTCTGGAAAAACAGTTAGCTGATCTGAGCAGAACAAACTATTCTGCCCTAGTAGGGCGGAAAAGTGGTTTTGCTCGAGTGTGGATCGGATGTCGATGAGACTTTCCTGTTCTGGAAAAACAGTTAGCTGATCTGAGCAGAACAAACGATTCTGCCCTAGTAGGGCAGAAACTGGTGTGAACAGAACCTCGTTCCGTTTTCTATGAAAACAAAGAGTTTGTTCACTCATTCTGCCCTAGTAGGGCAGAAAAGTGGTTTCGCTCGAGTGTGGATCGAATGTCAATGAGACTTTCCTGTTCTGGAAAAACAGTTAGCTGATCTGAGCAGAACAAACGATTCTGCCCTAGTAGGGCAGTCACTGGTGTGAACAGAACCTCGTTCCGTTTTCTATGAAAACAAAGAGTTTGTTCACTCATTCTGCCTTAGTAGGGCAGAAAAGTGGTTTTGCTCGAGTGTGGATCGAATGTCAATGAGACTTTCCTGTTCTGGAAAAACAGTTAGCTGATCTGAGCAGAACAAGTGATTCTGCCCTAGTAGGGCAGCAAAATGGTTCGGAGAGAACAACGTTCCGTATCCTACGAGGAAACAGATTTTGTTCACTCATTCTGGCCTAGTAGGACAGAAAAGTGGTTTTGCTCGAGTGTGGATCGGATGTCGATGATACTTTCCTGTTCTGGAAAAACAGTTAGCTGATCTGAGCAGAACAAACTATTCTGCCCTAGTAGGGCAGAAAAGTGGTTTTGCTTAAGTGTGGATTGGATGTCGATTAGACTTTCTTGTTCTGGAAAAACAGTTAGCTGATCTGAGCAGAACAAACTATTCTGCCCTAGTAGGGCAGCAAAATGGTTTGGAGAGAACAACGTTCCGTATCCTACGAGGAAACCGATTTTGTTCACTCATTCTGGCCTAGTAGGACAGAAAAATGGTTTTGCTCGAGTGTGGATCGGATGTCAATGAGACTTTCCTGTTCTGGAAAAACAGTTAGCTGATCTGAGCAGAGCAAACGATTCTGCCCTAGTAGGGCAGAAACTGGTGTGAACAGAACCTCGTTCCGTTTTCTATGAAAACAAAGAGTTTGTTCACTCATTCTGCCCTAGTAGGGCAGAAAAGTGGTTTTGCTCGAGTGTGGATCGAATGTCAATGAGACTTTCCTGTTCTGGAAAAACAGTTAGCTGATCTGAGCAGAACAAACGATTCTGCCCTAGTAGGGCAGCAAAATGGTTCGGAGAGAACAACGTTCCGTATCCTACGAGGAAACAGATTTTGTTCACTCATTCTGGCCTAGTAGGACAGAAAAGTGGTTTTGCTCGAGTGTGGATCGGATGTCGATGATACTTTCCTGTTCTGGAAAAACAGTTAGCTGATCTGAGCAGAACAAACTATTCTGCCCTAGTAGGGCAGAAAAGTGGTTTTGCTTAAGTGTGGATTGGATGTCGATTAGACTTTCTTGTTCTGGAAAAACAGTTAGCTGATCTGAGCAGAACAAACTATTCTGCCCTAGTAGGGCAGCAAAATGGTTTGGAGAGAACAACGTTCCGTATCCTACGAGGAAACCGATTTTGTTCACTCATTCTGGCCTAGTAGGACAGAAAAATGGTTTTGCTCGAGTGTGGATCGGATGTCGATGATACTTTCCTGTTCTGGAAAAACAGTTAGCTGATCTGAGCAGAACAAACTATTCTGCCCTAGTAGGGCGGAAAAGTGGTTTTGCTCGAGTGTGGATCGGATGTCGATGAGACTTTCCTGTTCTGGAAAAACAGTTAACAAACTAGTCTGCCTTAGTAGGGCAGCAAAATGGTTCGGAGAGAACAACGTTCCGTATCCTACGAGGAAACAGATTTTGTTCACTCATTCTGCCCTAGTAGGGCAGAAAAGTGGTTTTGCTCGAGTGTGGATCGGATGTCAATGAGACTTTCCTGTTCTGGAAAAACAGTTAGCTGATCTGAGCAGAACAAACGATTCTGCCCTAGTAGGGCAGAAACTGGTGTGAACAGAACCTCGTTCCGTTTTCTATGAAAACAAAGAGTTTGTTCACTCATTCTGCCCTAGTAGGGCAGAAAAATGGTTTTGCTCGAGTGTGGATCGAATGTCAATGAGACTTTCCTGTTCTGGAAAAACAGTTAGCTGATCTGAGCAGAACAAGTGATTCTGCCCTAGTAGGGCAGCAAAATGGTTCGGAGAGAACAACGTTCCGTATCCTACGAGGAAACAGATTTTGTTCACTCATTCTGGCCTAGTAGGACAGAAAAGTGGTTTTGATCGAGTGTGGATCGGATGTCGATGATACTTTCCTGTTCTGGAAAAACAGTTAGCTGATCTGAGCAGAACAAACTATTCTGCCCTAGTAGGGCAGAAAAGTGGTTTTGCTTAAGTGTGGATTGGATGTCGATTAGACTTTCTTGTTCTGGAAAAACAGTTAGCTGATCTGAGCAGAACAAACTATTCTGCCCTAGTAGGGCAGGAGAGAACAACGTTCCGTATCCTACGAGGAAACCGATTTTGTTCACTCATTCTGGCCTAGTAGGACAGAAAAATGGTTTTGCTCGAGTGTGGATCGGATGTCGATGATACTTTCCTGTTCTGGAAAAACAGTTAGCTGATCTGAGCAGAACAAACTATTCTGCCCTAGTAGGGCAGAAAAGTGGTTTTGCTCGAGTGTGGATCGGATGTCGATGAGACTTTCCTGTTCTGGAAAAACAGTAAGCAAACTATTCTGCCCTAGTAGGGCAGCAAAATGGTTCGGAGAGAACAACGTTCCGTATCCTACGAGGAAACAGATTTTGTTCACTCATTCTGCCCTAGTAAGGCAGAAAGGTGGTTTTGCTCGAGTGTGGATCGGATGTCAATGAGACTTTCCTGTTCTGAAAAAAAAGTTAGCTGATCTGAGCAGAACAAACGATTTTGCCCTAGTAGGGCAGAAACTGGTGTGAACAGAACCTCGTTCCGTTTCCTATGAAAACAAAGAGTTTGTTCACTCATTCTGCCCTAGTAGGGCAGAAAAGTGGTTTTGCTCGAGTGTGGATCGGATGTCAATGAGACTTTCTTGTTCTGGAAAAACAGTTAGCTGATCTGAGCAGAACAAACTATTCTGCCCTAGTAGGGCAGCAAAATGGTTTGGAGAGAACAACGTTCCGTATCCTACGAGGAAACCAATTTTGTTCACTCATTCTGGCCTAGTAGGACAGAAAAATGGTTTTGCTCGAGTGTGGATCGGATGTCGATGATACTTTCCTGTTCTGGAAAAACAGTTAGCTGATCTGAGCAGAACAAACTATTCTGCCCTAGTAGGGCAGAAAAGTGGTTTTGCTCGAGTGTGGATCGGATGTCGATGAGACTTTCCTGTTCTGGAAAAACAGTAAGCAAACTATTCTGCCCTAGTAGGGCAGCAAAATGGTTCGGAGAGAACAACGTTCCGTATCCTACGAGGAAACAGATTTTGTTCACTCATTCTGCCCTAGTAGGGCAGAAAGGTGGTTTTGCCCGAGTGTGGATCGGATGTCAATGAGACTTTCCTGTTCTGGAAAAACAGTTAGCTGATCTGAGAAGAACAAACGATTTTGCCCTAGTAGGGCAGAAACTGGTGTGAACAGAACCTCGTTCCGTTTCCTATGAAAACAAAGAGTTTGTTCACTCATTCTGCCCTAGTAGGGCAGAAAAGTGGTTTTTCTCGAGTGTGGATCGGATGTCAATGAGACTTTCCTGTTCTGGAAAAACAGTTAGCTGATCTGAGCAGAACGAACGATTCTGCCCTAGTAGGGCAGCAAAATGGTTCGGAGAGAACAACGTTCCGTATCCTACGAGGAAACAGATTTTGTTCACTCATTCTGGCCTAGTAGGACAGAAAAGTGGTTTTGCTCGAGTGTGGATCGGATGTCGATGATACTTTCCTGTTCTGGAAAAACAGTTAGCTGATCTGAGCAGAACAAACTATTCTGCCCTAGTAGGGCAAGCAAAATGGTTTGGAGAGAACAACGTTCCGTATCCTACGAGGAAACCGATTTTGTTCACTCATTCTGGCCTAGTAGGACAGAAAAATGGTTTTGCTCGAGTGTGGATCGGATGTCGATGATACTTTCCTGTTCTGGAAAAAAAGTTAGCTGATCTGAGCAGAACAAACTATTCTGCCCTAGTAGGGCAGCAAAATGGTTTGGAGAGAACAACGTTCCGTATCCTACGAGGAAACCGATTTTGTTCACTCATTCTGGCCTAGTAGGACAGAAAAATGGTTTTGCTCGAGTGTGGATCGGATGTCGATGATACTTTCCTGTTCTGGAAAAACAGTTAGCTGATCTGAGCAGAACAAACTATTCTGCCCTAGTAGGGCGGAAAAGTGGTTTTGCTCGAGTGTGGATCGGATGTCAATGAGACTTTCCTGTTCTGGAAAAACAGTTAGCTGATCTGAGCAGAACAAACGATTCTGCCCTAGTAGGGCAGAAACTGGTGTGAACAGAACCTCGTTCCGTTTCCTATGAAAACAAAGAGTTTGTTCACTCATTCTGCCCTAGTAGGGCAGAAAAGTGGTTTTGCTCGAGTGTGGATCGGATGTCAATGAGACTTTCTTGTTCTGGAAAAACAGTTAGCTGATCTGAGCAGAACAAACTATTCTGCCCTAGTAGGGCAGCAAAATGGTTTGGAGAGAACAACGTTCCGTATCCTACGAGGAAACCGATTTTGTTCACTCATTCTGGCCTAGTAGGACAGAAAAATGGTTTTGCTCGAGTGTGGATCGGATGTCGATGATACTTTCCTGTTCTGGAAAAACAGTTAGCTGATCTGAGCAGAACAAACTATTCTGCCCTAGTAGGGCAGAAAAGTGGTTTTGCTCGAGTGTGGATCGGATGTCGATGAGACTTTCCTGTTCTGGAAAAACAGTAAGCAAACTATTCTGCCCTAGTAGGGCAGCAAAATGGTTCGGAGAGAACAACGTTCCGTATCCTACGAGGAAACCGATTTTGTTCACTCATTCTGGCCTAGTAGGACAGAAAAATGGTTTTGCTCGAGTGTGGATCGGATGTCGATGATACTTTCCTGTTCTGGAAAAACAGTTAGCTGATCTGAGCAGAACAAACTATTCTGCCCTAGTAGGGCGGAAAAGTGGTTTTGCTCGAGTGTGGATCGGATGTCGATGAGACTTTCCTGTTCTGGAAAAACAGTTAACAAACTAGTCTGCCTTAGTAGGGCAGCAAAATGGTTCGGAGAGAACAACGTTCCGTATCCTACGAGGAAACAGATTTTGTTCACTCATTCTGCCCTAGTAGGGCAGAAAAGTGGTTTTGCTCGAGTGTGGATCGGATGTCAATGAGACTTTCCTGTTCTGGAAAAACAGTTAGCTGATCTGAGCAGAACAAACGATTTTGCCCTAGTAGGGCAGAAACTGGTGTGAACAGAACCTCGTTCCGTTTCCTATGAAAACAAAGAGTTTGTTCACTCATTCTGCCCTAGTAGGGCAGAAAAGTGGTTTTGCTCGAGTGTGGATCGGATGTCAATGAGACTTTCCTGTTTTGGAAAAACAGTTAGCTGATCTGAGCAGAACAAACTATTCTGCCCTAGTAGGGCAAGCAAAATGGTTTGGAGAGAACAACGTTCCGTATCCTACGAGGAAACCGACTTTGTTCACTCATTCTGGCCTAGTAGGACAGAAAAATGGTTTTGCTCGAGTGTGGATCGGATGTCGATGATACTTTCCTGTTCTGGAAAAAAAAGTTAGCTGATCTGAGCAGAACAAACTATTCTGTCCTAGTAGGGCAGCAAAATGGTTTGGAGAGAACAACGTTCCGTATCCTACGAGGAAACCGATTTTGTTCACTCATTCTGGCCTAGTAGGACAGAAAAATGGTTTTGCTCGAGTGTGGATCGGATGTCGATGATACTTTCCTGTTCTGGAAAAACAGTTAGCTGATCTGAGCAGAACAAACTATTCTGCCCTAGTAGGGCGGAAAAGTGGTTTTGCTCGAGTGTGGATCGGACGTCGATGAGACTTTCCTGTTCTGGAAAAACAGTTAACAAACTAGTCTGCCTTAGTAGGGCAGCAAAATGGTTCGGAGAGAACAACGTTCCGTATCCTACGAGGAAACAGATTTTGTTCACTCATTCTGCCCTAGTAGGACAGGAAAGTGGTTTTGCTCGAGTGTGGATCGGATGTCGATGATACTTTCCTGTTCTGGAAAAACAGTTAGCTGATCTGAGCAGAACAAACTATTCTGCCTTAGTAGGGCAGAAACTGGTGTGAACAGAACCTCGTTCCGTTTTCTATGAAAACAAAGAGTTTGTTCACTCATTCTGCCCTAGTAGGGCAGAAAAGTGGTTTTGCTCGAGTGTGGATCGAATGTCAATGAGACTTTCCTGTTCTGGAAAAACAGTTAGCTGATCTGAGCAGAACAAGTGATTCTGCCCTAGTAGGGCAGCAAAATGGTTCGGAGAGAACAACGTTCCGTATCCTACGAGGAAACAGATTTTGTTCACTCATTATGGCCTAGTAGGACAGAAAAGTGGTTTTGCTCGAGTGTGGATCGGATGTCGATGATACTTTCCTGTTCTGGAAAAACAGTTAGCTGATCTGAGCAGAACAAACTATTCTGCCCTAGTAGGGCAGAAAAGTGGTTTTGCTTAAGTGTGGATTGGATGTCGATTAGACTTTCTTGTTCTGGAAAAACAGTTAGCTGATCTGAGCAGAACAAACTATTCTGCCCTAGTAGGGCAGCAAAATGGTTTGGAGAGAACAACGTTCCGTATCCTACGAGGAAACCGATTTTGTTCACTCATTCTGGCCTAGTAGGACAGAAAAATGGTTTTGCTCGAGTGTGGATCGGATGTCGATGATATTTTCCTGTTCTGGAAAAACAGTTAGCTGATCTGAGCAGAACAAACTATTCTGCCCTAGTAGGGCGGAAAAGTGGTTTTGCTCGAGTGTGGATCGGATGTCGATGAGACTTTCCTGTTCTGGAAAAACAGTTAACAAACTAGTCTGCCTTAGTAGGGCAGCAAAATGGTTCGGAGAGAACAACGTTCCGTATCCTACGAGGAAACAGATTTTGTTCACTCATTCTGCCCTAGTAGGGCAGAAAAGTGGTTTTGCTCGAGTGTGGATCGGATGTCAATGAGACTTTCCTGTTCTGGAAAAACAGTTAGCTGATCTGAGCAGAACAAACGATTCTGCCCTAGTAGGGCAGAAACTGGTGTGAACAGAACCTCGTTCCGTTTTCTATGAAAACAAAGAGTTTGTTCACTCATTCTGCCCTAGTAGGGCAGAAAAGTGGTTTTGCTCGAGTGTGGATCGGATGTCAATGAGACTTTCCTGTTTTGGAAAAACAGTTAGCTGATCTGAGCAGAACAAACTATTCTGCCCTAGTAGGGCAAGCAAAATGGTTTGGAGAGAACAACGTTCCGTATCCTACGAGGAAACCGACTTTGTTCACTCATTCTGGCCTAGTAGGACAGAAAAATGGTTTTGCTCGAGTGTGGATCGGATGTCGATGATACTTTCCTGTTCTGGAAAAAAAGTTAGCTGATCTGAGCAGAACAAACTATTCTGTCCTAGTAGGGCAGCAAAATGGTTTGGAGAGAACAACGTTCCGTATCCTACGAGGAAACCGATTTTGTTCACTCATTCTGGCCTAGTAGGACAGAAAAATGGTTTTGCTCGAGTGTGGATCGGATGTCGATGATACTTTCCTGTTCTGGAAAAACAGTTAGCTGATCTGAGCAGAACAAACTATTCTGCCCTAGTAGGGCGGAAAAGTGGTTTTGCTCGAGTGTGGATCGGACGTCGATGAGACTTTCCTGTTCTGGAAAAACAGTTAACAAACTAGTCTGCCTTAGTAGGGCAGCAAAATGGTTCGGAGAGAACAACGTTCCGTATCCTACGAGGAAACAGATTTTGTTCACTCATTCTGCCCTAGTAGGGCAGAAAAGTGGTTTTGCTCGAGTGTGGATCGGATGTCAATGAGACTTTCCTGTTCTGGAAAAACAGTTAGCTGATCTGAGCAGAACAAACGATTCTGCCCTAGTAGGGCAGAAACTGGTGTGAACAGAACCTCGTTCCGTTTTATATGAAAACAAAGAGTTTGTTCACTCATTCTGCCCTGGTAGGGCAGAAAAGTGGTTTTGCTCGAGTGTGGATCGAATGTCAATGAGACTTTCCTGTTCTGGAAAAACAGTTAGCTGATCTGAGCAGAACAAACGATTCTGCCCTAGTAGGGCAGCAAAATGGTTCGGAGAGAACAACGTTCCGTATCCTACGAGGAAACAGATTTTGTTCACTCATTCTGGCCTAGTAGGACAGAAAAGTGGTTTTGCTCGAGTGTGGATCGGATGTCGATGAGACTTTCCTGTTCTGGAAAAACAGTTAACAAACTAGTCTGCCTTAGTAGGGCAGCAAAATGGTTCGGAGAGAACAACGTTCCGTATCCTACGAGGAAACAGATTTTGTTCACTCATTCTGCCCTAGTAGGACAGAAAAGTGGTTTTGCTCGAGTGTGGATCGGATGTCGATGATACTTTCCTGTTCTGGAAAAACAGTTAGCTGATCTGAGCAGAACAAACTATTCTGCCTTAGTAGGGCAGAAACTGGTGTGAACAGAACCGCGTTCCGTTTTCTATGAAAACAAAGAGTTTGTTCACTCATTCTGCCCTAGTAGGGCAGAAAAGTGGTTTTGCTCGAGTGTGGATCGAATGTCAATGAGACTTTCCTGTTCTGGAAAAACAGTTAGCTGATCTGAGCAGAACAAGTGATTCTGCCCTAGTAGGGCAGCAAAATGGTTCGGAGAGAACAACGTTCCGTATCCTACGAGGAAACAGATTTTGTTCACTCATTATGGCCTAGTAGGACAGAAAAGTGGTTTTGCTCGAGTGTGGATCGGATGTCGATGATACTTTCCTGTTCTGGAAAAACAGTTAGCTGATCTGAGCAGAACAAACTATTCTGCCCTAGTAGGGCAGAAAAGTGGTTTTGCTTAAGTGTGGATTGGATGTCGATTAGACTTTCTTGTTCTGGAAAAACAGTTAGCTGATCTGAGCAGAACAAACTATTCTGCCCTAGTAGGGCAGCAAAATGGTTTGGAGAGAACAACGTTCCGTATCCTACGAGGAAACCGATTTTGTTCACTCATTCTGGCCTAGTAGGACAGAAAAATGGTTTTGCTCGAGTGTGGATCGGATGTCGATGATATTTTCCTGTTCTGGAAAAACAGTTAGCTGATCTGAGCAGAACAAACTATTCTGCCCTAGTAGGGCGGAAAAGTGGTTTTGCTCGAGTGTGGATCGGATGTCGATGAGACTTTCCTGTTCTGGAAAAACAGTTAACAAACTAGTCTGCCTTAGTAGGGCAGCAAAATGGTTCGGAGAGAACAACGTTCCGTATCCTACGAGGAAACAGATTTTGTTCACTCATTCTGCCCTAGTAGGGCAGAAAAGTGGTTTTGCTCGAGTGTGGATCGGATGTCAATGAGACTTTCCTGTTCTGGAAAAACAGTTAGCTGATCTGAGCAGAACAAACGATTCTGCCCTAGTAGGGCAGAAACTGGTGTGAACAGAACCTCGTTCCGTTTTCTATGAAAACAAAGAGTTTGTTCACTCATTCTGCCCTAGTAGGGCAGAAAAGTGGTTTTGCTCGAGTGTGGATCGGATGTCAATGAGACTTTCCTGTTCTGGAAAAACAGTTAGCTGATCTGAGCAGAACAAACGATTCTGCCCTAGTAGGGCAGCAAAATGGTTCGGAGAGAACAACGTTCCGTATCTTACGAGGAAACAGATTTTGTTCACTCATTCTGGCCTAGTAGGACAAAAAAGTGGTTTTGCTCGAGTGTGGATCGGATGTCGGTGATACTTTCCTGTTCTGGAAAAAACAGTTAGCTGATCTGAGCAGAACAAACTATTCTGCCCTAGTAGGGCAGAAAAGTGGTTTTGCTTCAGTGTGGATTGGACGTCGATTAGACTTTCTTGTTCTGGAAAAACAGTTAGCTGATCTGAGCAGAACAAACTATTCTGCCCTAGTAGGGCAGCAAAATGATTTGGAGAGAACAACGTTCCGTATCCTACGAGGAAACCGATTTTGTTCACTCATTCTGGCCTAGTAGGACAGAAAAATGGTTTTGCTCGAGTGTGGATCGGATGTCGATGATACTTTCCTGTTCTGGAAAAACAGTTAACAAACTATTCTGCCCTAGTAGGGCAGCAAAATGGTTCGGAGAGAACAACGTTCCGTATCCTACGAGGAAACAGATTTTGTTCACTCATTCTGCCCTAGTAGGGCAGAAAAGTGGTTTTGCTCGAGTGTGGATCGGATGTCAATGAGAATTTCCTGTTCTGGAAAAACAGTTAGCTGATCTGAGCAGAACAAACGATTCTGCCCTAGTAGGGCAGAAACTGGTGTGAACAGAACCTCGTTCCGTTTCCTATGAAAAAAAGAGTTTGTTCACTCATTCTGCCCTAGTAGGGCAGAAAAGTGGTTTTGCTCGAGTGTGGATCGGATGTCAATGAGACTTTCCTGTTCTGGAAAAACAGTTAGCTGATCTGAGCAGAACAAACGATTCTGCCCTAGTAGGGCAGCAAAATGGTTCGGAGAGAACAACGTTCCGTATCCTACGAGGAAACAGATTTTGTTCACTCATTCTGGCCTAGTAGGACAGAAAAGTGGTTTTGCTCGAGTGTGGATCGGATGTCGATGATACTTTCCTGTTCTGGAAAAACAGTTAGCTGATCTGAGCAGAACAAACTATTCTGCCCTAGTAGGGCAAGCAAAATGGTTTGGAGAGAACAACGTTCCGTATCCTACGAGGAAACAGATTTTGTTCACTCATTCTGGCCTAGTAGGACAGAAAAGTGGTTTTGCTCGAGTGTGGATCGGATGTCGATGATACTTTCCTGTTCTGGAAAAACAGTTAGCTGATCTGAGCAGAACAAACGATTCTGCCCTAGTAGGGCAGAAACTGGTGTGAACAGAACCTCGTTCCGTTTTCTATGAAAACAAAGAGTTTGTTCACTCATTCTGCCCTGGTAGGGCAGAAAAGTGGTTTTGCTCGAGTGTGGATCGAATGTCAATGAGACTTTCCTGTTCTGGAAAAACAGTTAGCTGATCTGAGCAGAACAAACGATTCTGCCCTAGTAGGGCAGCAAAATGGTTCGGAGAGAACAACGTTCCGTATCCTACGAGGAAACAGATTTTGTTCACTCATTCTGGCCTAGTAGGACAGAAAAGTGGTTTTGCTCGAGTGTGGATCGGATGTCGATGATACTTTCCTGTTCTGGAAAAACAGTTAGCTGATCTGAGCAGAACAAACTATTCTGCCCTAGTAGGGCAGAAAAGTGGTTTTGCTTAAGTGTGGATTGGATGTCGATTAGACTTTCTTGTTCTGGAAAAACAGTTAGCTGATCTGAGCAGAACAAACTATTCTGCCCTAGTAGGGCAGCAAAATGGTTTGGAGAGAAGAACGTTCCGTATCCTACGAGGAAACCGATTTTGTTCACTCATTCTGGCCTAGTAGGACAGAAAAATGGTTTTGCTCGAGTGTGGATCGGATGTCGATGATATTTTCCTGTTCTGGAAAAACAGTTAGCTGATCTGAGCAGAACAAACTATTCTGCCCTAGTAGGGCGGAAAAGTGGTTTTGCTCGAGTGTGGATCGGATGTCGATGAGACTTTCCTGTTCTGGAAAAACAGTTAACAAACTAGTCTGCCTTAGTAGGGCAGCAAAATGGTTCGGAGAGAACAACGTTCCGTATCCTACGAGGAAACAGATTTTGTTCACTCATTCTGCCCTAGTAGGGCAGAAAAGTGGTTTTGCTCGAGTGTGGATCGGATGTCAATGAGACTTTCCTGTTCTGGAAAAACAGTTAGCTGATCTGAGCAGAACAAACGATTCTGCCCTAGTAGGGCAGAAACTGGTGTGAACAGAACCTCGTTCCGTTTTCTATGAAAACAAAGAGTTTGTTCACTCATTCTGCCCTAGTAGGGCAGAAAAGTGGTTTTGCTCGAGTGTGGATCGGATGTCAATGAGACTTTCCTGTTCTGGAAAAACAGTTAGCTGATCTGAGCAGAACAAACGATTCTGCCCTAGTAGGGCAGCAAAATGGTTCGGAGAGAACAACGTTCCGTATCCTACGAGGAAACAGATTTTGTTCACTCATTCTGGCCTAGTAGGACAAAAAAGTGGTTTTGCTCGAGTGTGGATCGGATGTCGGTGATACTTTCCTGTTCTGGAAAAACAGTTAGCTGATCTGAGCAGAACAAACTATTCTGCCCTAGTAGGGCAGCAAAATGATTTGGAGAGAACAACGTTCCGTATCCTACGAGGAAACCGATTTTGTTCACTCATTCTGGCCTAGTAGGACAGAAAAATGGTTTTGCTCGAGTGTGGATCGGATGTCGATGATACTTTCCTGTTCTGGAAAAACAGTTAACAAACTATTCTGCCCTAGTAGGGCAGCAAAATGGTTCGGAGAGAACAACGTTCCGTATCCTACGAGGAAACAGATTTTGTTCACTCATTCTGCCCTAGTAGGGCAGAAAAGTGGTTTTGCTCGAGTGTGGATCGGATGTCAATGAGACTTTCCTGTTCTGGAAAAACAGTTAGCTGATCTGAGCAGAACAAACGATTCTGCCCTAGTAGGGCAGAAACTGGTGTGAACAGAACCTCGTTCCGTTTCCTATGAAAAAAAGAGTTTGTTCACTCATTCTGCCCTAGTAGGGCAGAAAAGTGGTTTTGCTCGAGTGTGGATCGGATGTCAATGAGACTTTCCTGTTCTGGAAAAACAGTTAGCTGATCTGAGCAGAACAAACGATTCTGCCCTAGTAGGGCAGCAAAATGGTTCGGAGAGAACAACGTTCCGTATCCTACGAGGAAACAGATTTTGTTCACTCATTCTGGCCTAGTAGGACAGAAAAGTGGTTTTGCTCGAGTGTGGATCGGATGTCGATGATACTTTCCTGTTCTGGAAAAACAGTTAGCTGATCTGAGCAGAACAAACTATTCTGCCCTAGTAGGGCAAGCAAAATGGTTTGGAGAGAACAACGTTCCGTATCCTACGAGGAAACAGATTTTGTTCACTCATTCTGGCCTAGTAGGACAGAAAAGTGGTTTTGCTCGAGTGTGGATCGGATGTCGATGATACTTTCCTGTTCTGGAAAAACAGTTAGCTGATCTGAGCAGAACAAACGATTCTGCCCTAGTAGGGCACAAACTGGTGTGAACAGAACCTCGTTCCGTTTTCTATGAAAACAAAGAGTTTGTTCACTCATTCTGCCCTGGTAGGGCAGAAAAGTGGTTTTGCTCGAGTGTGGATCGAATGTCAATGAGACTTTCCTGTTCTGGAAAAACAGTTAGCTGATTTGAGCAGAACAAACGATTCTGCCCTAGTAGGGCAGCAAAATGGTTCGGAGAGAACAACGTTCCGTATCCTACGAGGAAACAGATTTTGTTCACTCATTCTGGCCTAGTAGGACAGAAAAGTGGTTTTGCTCGAGTGTGGATCGGATGTCGATGATACTTTCCTGTTCTGGAAAAACAGTTAGCTGATCTGAGCAGAACAAACTAATCTGCCCTAGTAGGGCAGAAAAGTGGTTTTGCTTAAGTGTGGATTGGATGTCGATTAGACTTTCTTGTTCTGGAGAAACAGTTAGCTGATCTGAGCAGAACAAACTATTCTGCCCTAGTAGGGCAGAAAAGTGGTTTTGCTTAAGTGTGGATTGGATGTCGATTAGACTTTCTTGTTCTGGAAAAACAGTTAGCTGATCTGAGCAGAACAAACTATTCTGCCCTAGTAGGGCAGCAAAATGGTTTGGAGAGAACAACGTTCCGTATCCTACGAGGAAACCGATTTTGTTCACTCATTCTGGCCTAGTAGGACAGAAAAATGGTTTTGCTCGAGTGTGGATCGGATGTCAATGAGACTTTCCTGTTCTGGAAAAACAGTTAGCTGATCTGAGCAGAGCAAACGATTCTGCCCTAGTAGGGCAGAAACTGGTGTGAACAGAACCTCGTTCCGTTTTCTATGAAAACAAAGAGTTTGTTCACTCATTCTGCCCTAGTAGGGCAGAAAAGTGGTTTTGCTCGAGTGTGGATCGAATGTCAATGAGACTTACCTGTTCTGGAAAAACAGTTAGCTGATCTGAGCAGAACAAACGATTCTGCCCTAGTAGGGCAGCAAAATGGTTCGGAGAGAACAACGTTCCGTATCCTACGAGGAAACAGATTTTGTTCACTCATTCTGGCCTAGTAGGACAGAAAAGTGGTTTTGCTCGAGTGTGGATCGGATGTCGATGATACTTTCCTGTTCTGGAAAAACAGTTAGCTGATCTGAGCAGAACAAACTATTCTGCCCTAGTAGGGCAGAAAAGTGGTTTTGCTTAAGTGTGGATTGGATGTCGATTAGACTTTCTTGTTCTGGAAAAACAGTTAGCTGATCTGAGCAGAACAAACTATTCTGCCCTAGTAGGGCAGCAAAATGGTTTGGAGAGAACAACGTTCCGTATCCTACGAGGAAACCGATTTTGTTCACTCATTCTGGCCTAGTAGGACAGAAAAATGGTTTTGCTCGAGTGTGGATCGGATGTCGATGATACTTTCCTGTTCTGGAAAAACAGTTAGCTGATCTGAGCAGAACAAACTATTCTGCCCTAGTAGGGCGGAAAAGTGGTTTTGCTCGAGTGTGGATCGGATGTCGATGAGACTTTCCTGTTCTGGAAAAACAGTTAACAAACTAGTCTGCCTTAGTAGGGCAGCAAAATGGTTCGGAGAGAACAACGTTCCGTATCCTACGAGGAAACAGATTTTGTTCACTCATTCTGCCCTAGTAGGGCAGAAAAGTGGTTTTGCTCGAGTGTGGATCGGATGTCAATGAGACTTTCCTGTTCTGGAAAAACAGTTAGCTGATCTGAGCAGAACAAACGATTCTGCCCTAGTAGGGCAGCAAAATGGTTTGGAGAGAACAACGTTCCGTATCCTACGAGGAAACCGATTTTGTTCACTCATTCTGGCCTAGTAGGACAGAAAAATGGTTTTGCTCGAGTGTGGATCGGATGTCGATGATACTTTCCTGTTCTGGAAAAACAGTTAGCTGATCTGAGCAGAACAAACTATTCTGCCCTAGTAGGGCGGAAAAGTGGTTTTGCTCGAGTGTGGATCGGATGTCAATGAGACTTTCCTGTTCTGGAAAAACAGTTAGCTGATCTGAGCAGAACAAACGATTCTGCCCTAGTAGGGCAGAAACTGGTGTGAACAGAACCTCGTTCCGTTTCCTATGAAAACAAAGAGTTTGTTCACTCATTCTGCCCTAGTAGGGCAGAAAAGTGGTTTTGCTCGAGTGTGGATCGGATGTCAATGAGACTTTCTTGTTCTGGAAAAACAGTTAGCTGATCTGAGCAGAACAAACTATTCTGCCCTAGTAGGGCAGCAAAATGGTTTGGAGAGAACAACGTTCCGTATCCTACGAGGAAACCGATTTTGTTCACTCATTCTGGCCTAGTAGGACAGAAAAATGGTTTTGCTCGAGTGTGGATCGGATGTCGATGATACTTTCCTGTTCTGGAAAAACAGTTAGCTGATCTGAGCAGAACAAACTATTCTGCCCTAGTAGGGCAGAAAAGTGGTTTTGCTCGAGTGTGGATCGGATGTCGATGAGACTTTCCTGTTCTGGAAAAACAGTAAGCAAACTATTCTGCCCTAGTAGGGCAGCAAAATGGTTCGGAGAGAACAACGTTCCGTATCCTACGAGGAAACCGATTTTGTTCACTCATTCTGGCCTAGTAGGACAGAAAAATGGTTTTGCTCGAGTGTGGATCGGATGTCGATGATACTTTCCTGTTCTGGAAAAACAGTTAGCTGATCTGAGCAGAACAAACTATTCTGCCCTGGTAGGGCGGAAAAGTGGTTTTGCTCGAGTGTGGATCGGATGTCGATGAGACTTTCCTGTTCTGGAAAAACAGTTAACAAACTAGTCTGCCTTAGTAGGGCAGCAAAATGGTTCGGAGAGAACAACGTTCCGTATCCTACGAGGAAACAGATTTTGTTCACTCATTCTGCCCTAGTAGGGCAGAAAAGTGGTTTTGCTCGAGTGTGGATCGGATGTCAATGAGACTTTCCTGTTCTGGAAAAACAGTTAGCTGATCTGAGCAGAACAAACGATTTTGCCCTAGTAGGGCAGAAACTGGTGTGAACAGAACCTCGTTCCGTTTCCTATGAAAACAAAGAGTTTGTTCACTCATTCTGCCCTAGTAGGGCAGAAAAGTGGTTTTGATCGAGTGTGGATCGGATGTCAATGAGACTTTCCTGTTTTGGAAAAACAGTTAGCTGATCTGAGCAGAACAAACTATTCTGCCCTAGTAGGGCAAGCAAAATGGTTTGGAGAGAACAACGTTCCGTATCCTACGAGGAAACCGACTTTGTTCACTCATTCTGGCCTAGTAGGACAGAAAAATGGTTTTGCTCGAGTGTGGATCGGATGTCGATGATACTTTCCTGTTCTGGAAAAAAAGTTAGCTGATCTGAGCAGAACAAACTATTCTGTCCTAGTAGGGCAGCAAAATGGTTTGGAGAGAACAACGTTCCGTATCCTACGAGGAAACCGATTTTGTTCACTCATTCTGGCCTAGTAGGACAGAAAAATGGTTTTGCTCGAGTGTGGATCGGATGTCGATGATACTTTCCTGTTCTGGAAAAACAGTTAGCTGATCTGAGCAGAACAAACTATTCTGCCCTAGTAGGGCGGAAAAGTGGTTTTGCTCGAGTGTGGATCGGACGTCGATGAGACTTTCCTGTTCTGGAAAAACAGTTAACAAACTAGTCTGCCTTAGTAGGGCAGCAAAATGGTTCGGAGAGAACAACGTTCCGTATCCTACGAGGAAACAGATTTTGTTCACTCATTCTGCCCTAGTAGGGCAGAAAAGTGGTTTTGCTCGAGTGTGGATCGGATGTCAATGAGACTTTCCTGTTCTGGAAAAACAGTTAGCTGATCTGAGCAGAACAAACGATTCTGCCCTAGTAGGGCAGAAACTGGTGTGAACAGAACCTCGTTCCGTTTTATATGAAAACAAAGAGTTTGTTCACTCATTCTGCCCTGGTAGGGCAGAAAAGTGGTTTTGCTCGAGTGTGGATCGAATGTCAATGAGACTTTCCTGTTCTGGAAAAACAGTTAGCTGATCTGAGCAGAACAAACGATTCTGCCCTAGTAGGGCAGCAAAATGGTTCGGAGAGAACAACGTTCCGTATCCTACGAGGAAACAGATTTTGTTCACTCATTCTGGCCTAGTAGGACAGAAAAGTGGTTTTGCTCGAGTGTGGATCGGATGTCGATGAGACTTTCCTGTTCTGGAAAAACAGTTAACAAACTAGTCTGCCTTAGTAGGGCAGCAAAATGGTTCGGAGAGAACAACGTTCCGTATCCTACGAGGAAACAGATTTTGTTCACTCATTCTGCCCTAGTAGGACAGAAAAGTGGTTTTGCTCGAGTGTGGATCGGATGTCGATGATACTTTCCTGTTCTGGAAAAACAGTTAGCTGATCTGAGCAGAACAAACTATTCTGCCTTAGTAGGGCAGAAACTGGTGTGAACAGAACCTCGTTCCGTTTTCTATGAAAACAAAGAGTTTGTTCACTCATTCTGCCCTAGTAGGGCAGAAAAGTGGTTTTGCTCGAGTGTGGATCGAATGTCAATGAGACTTTCCTGTTCTGGAAAAACAGTTAGCTGATCTGAGCAGAACAAGTGATTCTGCCCTAGTAGGGCAGCAAAATGGTTCGGAGAGAACAACGTTCCGTATCCTACGAGGAAACAGATTTTGTTCACTCATTATGGCCTAGTAGGACAGAAAAGTGGTTTTGCTCGAGTGTGGATCGGATGTCGATGATACTTTCCTGTTCTGGAAAAACAGTTAGCTGATCTGAGCAGAACAAACTATTCTGCCCTAGTAGGGCAGAAAAGTGGTTTTGCTTAAGTGTGGATTGGATGTCGATTAGACTTTCTTGTTCTGGAAAAACAGTTAGCTGATCTGAGCAGAACAAACTATTCTGCCCTAGTAGGGCAGCAAAATGGTTTGGAGAGAACAACGTTCCGTATCCTACGAGGAAACCGATTTTGTTCACTCATTCTGGCCTAGTAGGACAGAAAAATGGTTTTGCTCGAGTGTGGATCGGATGTCGATGATATTTTCCTGTTCTGGAAAAACAGTTAGCTGATCTGAGCAGAACAAACTATTCTGCCCTAGTAGGGCGGAAAAGTGGTTTTGCTCGAGTGTGGATCGGATGTCGATGAGACTTTCCTGTTCTGGAAAAACAGTTAACAAACTAGTCTGCCTTAGTAGGGCAGCAAAATGGTTCGGAGAGAACAACGTTCCGTATCCTACGAGGAAACAGATTTTGTTCACTCATTCTGCCCTAGTAGGGCAGAAAAGTGGTTTTGCTCGAGTGTGGATCGGATGTCAATGAGACTTTCCTGTTCTGGAAAAACAGTTAGCTGATCTGAGCAGAACAAACGATTCTGCCCTAGTAGGGCAGAAACTGGTGTGAACAGAACCTCGTTCCGTTTTCTATGAAAACAAAGAGTTTGTTCACTCATTCTGCCCTAGTAGGGCAGAAAAGTGGTTTTGCTCGAGTGTGGATCGGATGTCAATGAGACTTTCCTGTTCTGGAAAAACAGTTAGCTGATCTGAGCAGAACAAACGATTCTGCCCTAGTAGGGCAGCAAAATGGTTCGGAGAGAACAACGTTCCGTATCTTACGAGGAAACAGATTTTGTTCACTCATTCTGGCCTAGTAGGACAAAAAAGTGGTTTTGCTCGAGTGTGGATCGGATGTCGGTGATACTTTCCTGTTCTGGAAAAACAGTTAGCTGATCTGAGCAGAACAAACTATTCTGCCCTAGTAGGGCAGAAAAGTGGTTTTGCTTCAGTGTGGATTGGACGTCGATTAGACTTTCTTGTTCTGGAAAAACAGTTAGCTGATCTGAGCAGAACAAACTATTCTGCCCTAGTAGGGCAGCAAAATGATTTGGAGAGAACAACGTTCCGTATCCTACGAGGAAACCGATTTTGTTCACTCATTCTGGCCTAGTAGGACAGAAAAATGGTTTTGCTCGAGTGTGGATCGGATGTCGATGATACTTTCCTGTTCTGGAAAAACAGTTAACAAACTATTCTGCCCTAGTAGGGCAGCAAAATGGTTCGGAGAGAACAACGTTCCGTATCCTACGAGGAAACAGATTTTGTTCACTCATTCTGCCCTAGTAGGGCAGAAAAGTGGTTTTGCTCGAGTGTGGATCGGATGTCAATGAGAATTTCCTGTTCTGGAAAAACAGTTAGCTGATCTGAGCAGAACAAACGATTCTGCCCTAGTAGGGCAGAAACTGGTGTGAACAGAACCTCGTTCCGTTTCCTATGAAAAAAAGAGTTTGTTCACTCATTCTGCCCTAGTAGGGCAGAAAAGTGGTTTTGCTCGAGTGTGGATCGGATGTCAATGAGACTTTCCTGTTCTGGAAAAACAGTTAGCTGATCTGAGCAGAACAAACGATTCTGCCCTAGTAGGGCAGCAAAATGGTTCGGAGAGAACAACGTTCCGTATCCTACGAGGAAACAGATTTTGTTCACTCATTCTGGCCTAGTAGGACAGAAAAGTGGTTTTGCTCGAGTGTGGATCGGATGTCGATGATACTTTCCTGTTCTGGAAAAACAGTTAGCTGATCTGAGCAGAACAAAGTATTCTGCCCTAGTAGGGCAAGCAAAATGGTTTGGAGAGAACAACGTTCCGTATCCTACGAGGAAACAGATTTTGTTCACTCATTCTGGCCTAGTAGGACAGAAAAGTGGTTTTGCTCGAGTGTGGATCGGATGTCGATGATACTTTCCTGTTCTGGAAAAACAGTTAGCTGATCTGAGCAGAACAAACGATTCTGCCCTAGTAGGGCAGAAACTGGTGTGAACAGAACCTCGTTCCGTTTTCTATGAAAACAAAGAGTTTGTTCACTCATTCTGCCCTGGTAGGGCAGAAAAGTGGTTTTGCTCGAGTGTGGATCGAATGTCAATGAGACTTTCCTGTTCTGGAAAAACAGTTAGCTGATCTGAGCAGAACAAACGATTCTGCCCTAGTAGGGCAGCAAAATGGTTCGGAGAGAACAACGTTCCGTATCCTACGAGGAAACAGATTTTGTTCACTCATTCTGGCCTAGTAGGACAGAAAAGTGGTTTTGCTCGAGTGTGGATCGGATGTCGATGATACTTTCCTGTTCTGGAAAAACAGTTAGCTGATCTGAGCAGAACAAACTATTCTGCCCTAGTAGGGCAGAAAAGTGGTTTTGCTTAAGTGTGGATTGGATGTCGATTAGACTTTCTTGTTCTGGAAAAACAGTTAGCTGATCTGAGCAGAACAAACTATTCTGCCCTAGTAGGGCAGCAAAATGGTTTGGAGAGAACAACGTTCCGTATCCTACGAGGAAACCGATTTTGTTCACTCATTCTGGCCTAGTAGGACAGAAAAATGGTTTTGCTCGAGTGTGGATCGGATGTCGATGATATTTTCCTGTTCTGGAAAAACAGTTAGCTGATCTGAGCAGAACAAACTATTCTGCCCTAGTAGGGCGGAAAAGTGGTTTTGCTCGAGTGTGGATCGGATGTCGATGAGACTTTCCTGTTCTGGAAAAACAGTTAACAAACTAGTCTGCCTTAGTAGGGCAGCAAAATGGTTCGGAGAGAACAACGTTCCGTATCCTACGAGGAAACAGATTTTGTTCACTCATTCTGCCCTAGTAGGGCAGAAAAGTGGTTTTGCTCGAGTGTGGATCGGATGTCAATGAGACTTTCCTGTTCTGGAAAAACAGTTAGCTGATCTGAGCAGAACAAACGATTCTGCCCTAGTAGGGCAGAAACTGGTGTGAACAGAACCTCGTTCCGTTTTCTATGAAAACAAAGAGTTTGTTCACTCATTCTGCCCTAGTAGGGCAGAAAAGTGGTTTTGCTCGAGTGTGGATCGGATGTCAATGAGACTTTCCTGTTCTGGAAAAACAGTTAGCTGATCTGAGCAGAACAAACGATTCTGCCCTAGTAGGGCAGCAAAATGGTTCGGAGAGAACAACGTTCCGTATCCTACGAGGAAACAGATTTTGTTCACTCATTCTGGCCTAGTAGGACAAAAAAGTGGTTTTGCTCGAGTGTGGATCGGATGTCGGTGATACTTTCCTGTTCTGGAAAAACAGTTAGCTGATCTGAGCAGAACAAACTATTCTGCCCTAGTAGGGCAGCAAAATGATTTGGAGAGAACAACGTTCCGTATCCTACGAGGAAACCGATTTTGTTCACTCATTCTGGCCTAGTAGGACAGAAAAATGGTTTTGCTCGAGTGTGGATCGGATGTCGATGATACTTTCCTGTTCTGGAAAAACAGTTAACAAACTATTCTGCCCTAGTAGGGCAGCAAAATGGTTCGGAGAGAACAACGTTCCGTATCCTACGAGGAAACAGATTTTGTTCACTCATTCTGCCCTAGTAGGGCAGAAAAGTGGTTTTGCTCGAGTGTGGATCGGATGTCAATGAGACTTTCCTGTTCTGGAAAAACAGTTAGCTGATCTGAGCAGAACAAACGATTCTGCCCTAGTAGGGCAGAAACTGGTGTGAACAGAACCTCGTTCCGTTTCCTATGAAAAAAAGAGTTTGTTCACTCATTCTGCCCTAGTAGGGCAGAAAAGAAAGTGGTTTTGCTCGAGTGTGGATCGGATGTCAATGAGACTTTCCTGTTCTGGAAAAACAGTTAGCTGATCTGAGCAGAACAAACGATTCTGCCCTAGTAGGGCAGCAAAATGGTTCGGAGAGAACAACGTTCCGTATCCTACGAGGAAACAGATTTTGTTCACTCATTCTGGCCTAGTAGGACAGAAAAGTGGTTTTGCTCGAGTGTGGATCGGATGTCGATGATACTTTCCTGTTCTGGAAAAACAGTTAGCTGATCTGAGCAGAACAAACTATTCTGCCCTAGTAGGGCAAGCAAAATGGTTTGGAGAGAACAACGTTCCGTATCCTACGAGGAAACAGATTTTGTTCACTCATTCTGGCCTAGTAGGACAGAAAAGTGGTTTTGCTCGAGTGTGGATCGGATGTCGATGATACTTTCCTGTTCTGGAAAAACAGTTAGCTGATCTGAGCAGAACAAACGATTCTGCCCTAGTAGGGCAGAAACTGGTGTGAACAGAACCTCGTTCCGTTTTCTATGAAAACAAAGAGTTTGTTCACTCATTCTGCCCTGGTAGGGCAGAAAAGTGGTTTTGCTCGAGTGTGGATCGAATGTCAATGAGACTTTCCTGTTCTGGAAAAACAGTTAGCTGATCTGAGCAGAACAAACGATTCTGCCCTAGTAGGGCAGCAAAATGGTTCGGAGAGAACAACGTTCCGTATCCTACGAGGAAACAGATTTTGTTCACTCATTCTGGCCTAGTAGGACAGAAAAGTGGTTTTGCTCGAGTGTGGATCGGATGTCGATGATACTTTCCTGTTCTGGAAAAACAGTTAGCTGATCTGAGCAGAACAAACTATTCTGCCCTAGTAGGGCAGAAAAGTGGTTTTGCTTAAGTGTGGATTGGATGTCGATTATACTTTCTTGTTCTGGAAAAACAGTTAGCTGATCTGAGCAGAACAAACTATTCTGCCCTAGTAGGGCAGCAAAATGGTTTGGAGAGAACAACGTTCCGTATCCTACGAGGAAACCGATTTTGTTCACTCATTCTGGCCTAGTAGGACAGAAAAATCTCATTGACATCCGATCCACACTCGAGCAAAACCACTTTTCTGCCCTACTAGGGCAGAATGAGTGAACAAAATCTGTTTCCTCGTAGGATACGGAACGTTGTTCTCTCCGAACCATTTTGCTGCCCTACTAAGGCAGAATAGTTTGTTCTGCTCAGATCAGCTAACCTTTTTTCCAGAACAGGAAAGTATCATCGACATCCGATCCACACTCGAGCAAAACTATTTTTCTGTCCTACTAGGCCAGAATGAGTGAACAAAATCGGTTTCCTCGTAGGATACGGAACGTTGTTCTCTCCAAACCATTTTGCTTGCCCTACTAGGGCAGAATAGTTTGTTCTGCTCAGATCAGCTAACTGTTTTTCCAGAACAGGAAAGTATCATCGACATCCGATCCACACTCGAGCAAAACCACTTTTCTGTCCTACTAGGCCAGAATGAGTGAACAAAATCTGTTTCCTCGTAGGATACGGAACGTTGTTCTCTCCGAACCATTTTGCTGCCCTACTAGGGCAGAATCGTTTGTTCTGCTCAGATCAGCTAACTGTTTTTCCAGAACAGGAAAGTCTCATTGACATCCGATCCACACTCGAGCAAAACCACTTTTCTGCCCTACTAGGGCAGAATGAGTGAACAAACTCTTTTTTTCATAGGAAACGGAACGAGGTTCTGTTCACACCAGTTTCTGCCCTACTAGGGCAGAATCGTTTGTTCTGCTCAGATCAGCTAACTGTTTTTCCAGAACAGGAAAGTCTCATTGACATCCGATCCACACTCGAGCAAAACCACTTTTCTGCCCTACTAGGGCAGAATGAGTGAACAAAATCTGTTTCCTCGTAGGATACGGAACGTTGTTCTCTCCGAACCATTTTGCTGCCCTACTAGGGCAGAATAGTTTGCTAACTGTTTTTCCAGAACAGGAAAGTCTCATCGACATCCGATCCACACTCGAGCAAAACCACTTTTCTGCCCTACTAGGGCAGAATGAGTGAACAAAATCTGTTTCCTCGTAGGATACGGAACGTTGTTCTTTCCGAACCATTTTGCTGCCCTACTAGGGCAGAATAGTTTGTTAACTGTTTTTCCAGAACAGGAAAGTATCATCGACATCCGATCCACACTCGAGCAAAACCATTTTTCTGTCCTACTAGGCCAGAATGAGTGAACAAAATCGGTTTCCTCGTAGGATACGGAACGTTGTTCTCTCCAAACCATTTTGCTGCCCTACTAGGGCAGAATAGTTTGTTCTGCTCAGATCAGCTAACTGTTTTTCCAGAACAAGAAAGTCTAATCGACGTCCAATCCACACTGAAGCAAAACCACTTTTCTGCCCTACCAGGGCAGAATAGTTTGTTCTGCTCAGATCAGCTAACTGTTTTTCCAGAACAGGAAAGTATCATCGACATCCGATCCACACTCGAGCAAAACCACTTTTCTGTCCTACTAGGCCAGAATGAGTGAACAAAATCTGTTTCCTCGTAGGATACGGAACGTTGTTCTCTCCGAACCATTTTGCTGCCCTACTAGGGCAGAATCGTTTGTTCTGCTCAGATCAGCTAACTGTTTTTCCAGAACAGGAAAGTCTCATTGACATTCGATCCACACTCGAGCAAAACCACTTTTCTGCCCTACCAGGGCAGAATGAGTGAACAAACTCTTTGTTTTCATAGAAAACGGAACGAGGTTCTGTTCACACCAGTTTCTGCCCTACTAGGGCAGAATCGTTTGTTCTGCTCAGATCAGCTAACTGTTTTTCCAGAACAGGAAAGTATCATCGACATCCGATCCACACTCGAGCAAAACCACTTTTCTGTCCTACTAGGCCAGAATGAGTGAACAAAATCTGTTTCCTCGTAGGATACGGAACGTTGTTCTCTCCGAACCATTTTGCTTGCCCTACTAGGGCAGAATAGTTTGTTCTGCTCAGATCAGCTAACTGTTTTTCCAGAACAGGAAAGTATCATCGACATCCGATCCACACTCGAGCAAAACCACTTTTCTGTCCTACTAGGCCAGAATGAGTGAACAAAATCTGTTTCCTCGTAGGATACGGAACGTTGTTCTCTCCGAACCATTTTGCTGCCCTACTAGGGCAGAATCGTTTGTTCTGCTCAGATCAGCTAACTGTTTTTCCAGAACAGGAAAGTCTCATTGACATCCGATCCACACTCGAGCAAAACCACTTTTCTGCCCTACTAGGACAGAATGAGTGAACAAACTCTTTTTTCATAGGAAACGGAACGAGGTTCTGTTCACACCAGTTTCTGCCCTACTAGGGCAGAATCGTTTGTTCTGCTCAGATCAGCTAACTGTTTTTTTTTTCCAGAACAGGAAAGTCTCATTGACATCCGATCCACACTCGAGCAAAACCACTTTTCTGCCCTACTAGGGCAGAATGAGTGAACAAAATCTGTTTCCTCGTAGGATACGGAACGTTGTTCTCTCCGAACCATTTTGCTGCCCTACTAGGGCAGAATAGTTTGCTAACTGTTTTTCCAGAACAGGAAAGTCTCATCGACATCCGATCTACACTCGAGCAAAACCACTTTTCTGCCCTACTAGGGAAGAATGAGTGAACAAAATCTGTTTCCTCGTAGGATACGGAACGTTGTTCTCTCCGAACCATTTTGCTGCCCTACTAGGGCAGAATAGTTTGTTAACTGTTTTTCCAGAACAGGAAAGTCTCATTGACATTCGATCCACACTCGAGCAAAACCACTTTTCTGCCCTACCAGGGCAGAATGAGTGAACAAACTCTTTGTTTTCATAGAAAACGGAACGAGGTTCTGTTCACACCAGTTTCTGCCCTACTAGGGCAGAATCGTTTGTTCTGCTCAGATCAGCTAACTGTTTTTCCAGAACAGGAAAGTATCATCGACATCCGATCCACACTCGAGCAAAACCACTTTTCTGTCCTACTAGGCCAGAATGAGTGAACAAAATCTGTTTCCTCGTAGGATACGGAACGTTGTTCTCTCCGAACCATTTTGCTTGCCCTACTAGGGCAGAATAGTTTGTTCTGCTCAGATCAGCTAACTGTTTTTCCAGAACAGGAAAGTATCATCGACATCCGATCCACACTCGAACAAAACCACTTTTCTGTCCTACTAGGCCAGAATGAGTGAACAAAATCTGTTTCCTCGTAGGATACGGAACGTTGTTCTCTCCGAACCATTTTGCTGCCCTACTAGGGCAGAATCGTTTGTTCTGCTCAGATCAGCTAACTGTTTTTCCAGAACAGGAAAGTCTCATTGACATCCGATCCACACTCGAGCAAAACCACTTTTCTGCCCTACTAGGACAGAATGAGTGAACAAACTCTTTTTTTCATAGGAAACGGAACGAGGTTCTGTTCACACCAGTTTCTGCCCTACTAGGGCAGAATCGTTTGTTCTGCTCAGATCAGCTAACTGTTTTTCCAGAACAGGAAAGTCTCATTGACATCCGATCCACACTCGAGCAAAACCACTTTTCTGCCCTACTAGGGCAGAATGAGTGAACAAAATCTGTTTCCTCGTAGGATACGGAACGTTGTTCTCTCCGAACCATTTTGCTGCCCTACTAGGGCAGAATAGTTTGCTAACTGTTTTTCCAGAACAGGAAAGTCTCATCGACATCCGATCTACACTCGAGCAAAACCACTTTTCTGCCCTACTAGGGAAGAATGAGTGAACAAAATCTGTTTCCTCGTAGGATACGGAACGTTGTTCTCTCCGAACCATTTTGCTGCCCTACTAGGGCAGAATAGTTTGTTAACTGTTTTTCCAGAACAGGAAAGTATCATCGACATCCGATCCACACTCGAGCAAAACCATTTTTCTGTCCTACTAGGCCAGAATGAGTGAACAAAATCGGTTTCCTCGTAGGATACGGAACGTTGTTCTCTCCAAACCATTTTGCTGCCCTACTAGGGCAGAATAGTTTGTTCTGCTCAGATCAGCTAACTGTTTTTTCAGAACAAGAAAGTCTAATCGACGTCCAATCCACACTGAAGCAAAACCACTTTTCTGCCCTACTAGGGCAGAATAGTTTGTTCTGCTCAGATCAGCTAACTGTTTTTCCAGAACAGGAAAGTATCACCGACATCCGATCCACACTCGAGCAAAACCACTTTTTTGTCCTACTAGGCCAGAATGAGTGAACAAAATCTGTTTCCTCGTAGGATACGGAACGTTGTTCTCTCCGAACCATTTTGCTGCCCTACTAGGGCAGACTAGTTTGTTAACTGTTTTTCCAGAACAGGAAAGTCTCATCGACATCCGATCCACACTCGAGCAAAACCACTTTTCCGCCCTACTAGGGCAGAATAGTTTGTTCTGCTCAGATCAGCTAACTGTTTTTCCAGAACAGGAAAATATCATCGACATCCGATCCACACTCGAGCAAAACCATTTTTCTGTCCTACTAGGCCAGAATGAGTGAACAAAATCGGTTTCCTCGTAGGATACGGAACGTTGTTCTCTCCAAACCATTTTGCTGCCCTACTAGGGCAGAATAGTTTGTTCTGCTCAGATCAGCTAACTGTTTTTCCAGAACAAGAAAGTCTAATCGACATCCAATCCACACTTAAGCAAAACCACTTTTCTGCCCTACTAGGGCAGAATAGTTTGTTCTGCTCAGATCAGCTAACTGTTTTTCCAGAACAGGAAAGTATCATCGACATCCGATCCACACTCGAGCAAAACCACTTTTCTGTCCTACTAGGCCAGAATGAGTGAACAAAATCTGTTTCCTCGTGGGATACGGAACGTTGTTCTCTCCGAACCCTTTTGCTGCCCTACTAGGGCAGAATCACTTGTTCTGCTCAGATCAGCTAACTGTTTTTCCAGAACAGGAAAGTCTCATTGACATTCGATCCACACTCGAGCAAAACCACTTTTCTGCCCTACTAGGGCAGAATGAGTGAACAAACTCTTTGTTTTCATAGAAAACGGAACGAGGTTCTGTTCACACCAGTTTCTGCCCTACTAAGGCAGAATATATTGTTCTGCTCAGATCAGCTAACTGTTTTTCCAGAACAGGAAAGTATCATCGACATCCGATCCACACTCGAGCAAAACCACTTTTCTGTCCTACTAGGGCAGAATGAGTGAACAAAATCTGTTTCCTCGTAGGATACGGAACGTTGTTCTCTCCGAACCATTTTGCTGCCCTACTAAGGCAGACTAGTTTGTTAACTGTTTTTCCAGAACAGGAAAGTCTCATCGACATCCGATCCACACTCGAGCAAAACCACTTTTCCGCCCTACTAGGGCAGAATAGTTTGTTCTGCTCAGATCAGCTAACTGTTTGTCCAGAACAGGAAAGTATCATCGACATCCGATCCACACTCGAGCAAAACCATTTTTCTGTCCTACTAGGCCAGAATGAGTGAACAAAATCGGTTTCCTCGTAGGATACGGAACGTTGTTCTCTCCAAACCATTTTGCTGCCCTACTAGGGCAGAATAGTTTGTTCTGCTCAGATCAGCTAACTGTTTTTCCAGAACAAGAAAGTCTAATCGACATCCAATCCACACTTAAGCAAAACCACTTTTCTGCCCTACTAGGGCAGAATAGTTTGTTCTGCTCAGATCAGCTAACTGTTTTTCCAGAACAGGAAAGTATCATCGACATCCGATCCACACTCGAGCAAAACCACTTTTCTGTCCTACTAGGCCAGAATGAGTGAACAAAATCTGTTTCCTCGTAGGATACGGAACGTTGTTCTCTCCGAACCATTTTGCTGCCCTACTAGGGCAGAATCGTTTGTTCTGCTCAGATCAGCTAACTGTTTTTCCAGAACAGGAAAGTCTCATTGACATTCGATCCACACTCGAGCAAAACCACTTTTCTGCCCTACCAGGGCAGAATGAGTGAACAAACTCTTTGTTTTCATAGAAAACGGAACGAGGTTCTGTTCACACCAGTTTCTGCCCTACTAGGCAGAATCGTTTGTTCTGCTCAGATCAGCTAACTGTTTTTCCAGAACAGGAAAGTCTCATTGACATCCGATCCACACTCGAGCAAAACCACTTTTCTGCCCTACTAGGGCAGAATGAGTGAACAAAATCTGTTTCCTCGTAGGATACCTTCGATCACATGGGAATTGTGATTTAAATCATGTTTTTAGTACTTCGATCACATCGGAAAACGTGATTTAAATCATGTTTCGGGTTCTTCGATCACATGGGAATTGTGATTTGAATCATGTTTCGGGTTCTTCGATCACATGGGAAAACGTGATTTAAATAATGTTTCGGGTCCTTCGATCACATGGGAAAACGATCATGTTTCGTGTTCTTCGATCACATGGAAAAACGTGATTTAAATCATGTTTCGGGTCCTTCGATCACATCGGAAAACGTGATTTAAATCATGTTTTGGGTCCTTCGATCACATGGGAAAACGTGATTTAAATCATGTTTCGGGTCCTTCGATCACATCGGAAAACGTGATTTAAATCATGTTTCGGGTTCTTCGATCACATCGGAAAACGTGATTTAAATCATGTTTTTAGTACTTCGATCACATGGAAAAACGTGATTTAAATCACGTTTTGGGTCCTTCGATCACATGGGAATCGTGATTTAAATCATGTTTTGGGTCCTTCGATTTTATGGGAATCGTGATTTAAATCATGTTTCGAGTCCTTCGATCACATCGGAAAACGTGATTTAAATCATGTTTTTAGTACTTCGATCACATGGGAAAACGTGATTTAAATCATGTTTCGGGTCCTTCGATCACATGGGAATTGTGATTTAAATCATGTTTTTAGTACTTCGATCACATCGGAAAACGTGATTTAAATCATGTTTCGGGTTCTTCGATCACATGGGAATCGTGATTTGAATCATGTTTCGGGTTCTTCGATCACATGGGAAAACGTGATTTAAATAATGTTTCGGGTTCTTCGATCACATGGGAAAACGTGATTTAAATCATGTTTCGGGTCCTCCGATCACATGGGAATTGTGATTTAAATCATGTTTCGAGTCCTTCGATCACATCGGAAACGTGATTTAAATCATGTTTTTAGTACTTCGATCACATGGAAAACGTGATTTAAATCATGTTTTGGGTCCTTCGATTTTATGGGAATCGTGATTTAAATCATGTTTCGGGTACTTCGATTACATGGGAATCGTGATTTAAATCATGTTTCGGGTCCTTCGATTACATGGGAATCGTGATTCAAATCATGTTTTTAGTACTTCGATCACATGGGAAAACGTGATTTAAATCATGTTTCGGGTTCTTCGATCACATCGGAAAACATTTAAATCATGTTTGTAGTACTTCGATCACATGGGAAAACGTGATTTAAATCATGTTTCGGGTTTTTCGATCACATCGGAAAACGTGATTTAAATCATGTTTTTAGTATTTCGATCACATGGGAAAACGTGATTTAAATCATGGGTCTTTCGATCACATGGGAATCGTGATTTAAATCATGTTTTGAGTCCTTCGATCACATGGGAAAACGTGATTTAAATCATGTTTCGGGTTCTTCGATCACATGGGAAAACGTGATTTAAATCATGACAGAGAAGGTTCTTGTTATAATTTATGACAGCGAAGAACTGATGCTTGTGATAATTTATGACAGAGAAGGTTCTGGTCATAATGCATGACAGCGAAGAACTGATGCTTGTGATAATTTATGACAGAGAAGGTTCTTGTCATAATTAATGACAGCGAAGAACTGATGCTTGTGATAATTTATGACAGAGAAAGTTCTTGTCAGAATTTATGACCGCGAAGAACTGATGATTGTGATAATTTATGACAGCAAAGAAGGGATGCTTGTGATAATTTATGACAGAGAAGGTTCTTTTTATAATTTATGACAGCGAAGAACTGATGCTTGTGATAATTTATGACAGGCAAGAACTGATGCTTGTGATAATTTATAACAGAGAAGGTTCTTGTTATAATTTATGACAGCGGAGATTTTATGTGGGGAAATTTCCCCGCTCAGATCTAATCAGTCATTTCATGCGGGGAAATTTCCCGCTCAGATCGAATCATTCATTTTATGTGGGGAAATTTCCCCGCTCAAGATCAATCTCATTGTATCAGTAGATGTATGTGGGGAAATTTCCCGCTCAGATCTAATCAGTCATTTTATGCACAGAAAATGACTGATTCGATTTGGAGTGGGAAATTTCCCCGCATAAAATGACTGATTAGATCTGAGCGGGGGAATTTCCCCAAATAAAATGACTGATTCGATCTGAGCGGGGAAATTTTCCCACATAAAATGACTGATTCGATCTGAGTGGGGAAATTTTCCCACATAAAATGACTGATTATATCTGAGCGGGGAAATTTTCCCACATAAAATGACTGATTCGATCTGAGCGGGAAATTTCTCCGCATGAAATGACTGATTAGATCTGAGCGGGGAAATTTCCCCACATAAAATGACTGATTCGATCTGAGCGGGGGAATTTCCTCGCATGAAATGACTGATTTGGATGGAAGGGAAAGATGTATGATTTGGGATCTAAGCGATAGATGTATAATTTGGGATCTAAGTATAGATGTATAATATGGAATCTGAGCGATAGATGTATAATTTGGATCTAAGCGATAGATGTATAATTTGGGATCTAAGGAAAGATGTATAATTTGGGATCTGAGTGATAGATGTATAATTTGGGATCTAATGGATAGATGTATAATTTGGGATCTAAGGGAAAGATGTATAATTTGGGATCTGAGTGATAGATGTATAATTTGGGATCTAATGGATAGATGTATAATTTGGGATCTAAGCGATAGATGTATAATTTGAGATCTAAGCGATTGATGTACAGTTTGGGATCTAAGCGATAGATGTATAATTTGGCATCTAAGGAATAGATGTATAATTTGGGATCTAAGGGAAATATGTATATATTGGGATCTAAGAGATAATTGTATAATTTGGGATCTAAGCGATAGATGTATAATTTGGGATCTAAGCGATAGATGTATAATTTGGGATCTAAGAGATAGATGTATATTTTGGGATCTAAGCGATAGATGTATAATTTGGGATCTAAGCGATAGATGTATAATTTGGGATCTAAGCGATAGATGTATAATTTGGGATCTAAGGGATAGATGTATAATTTGGGATCTAAGCGATAGATGTATAACTTGGGATCTAAGCGATAGATGTATAGTTTGGGATCTAAGCGATATATGTATAATTTGGGATCTAAGGGATAATTGTATAATTTGGGACCTAAGGGAAATATGTATAATTCGGGATCAAAGCGATAGATGTATAATTTGGGATCTAAGGGATAATTGTATAATTTGGGATCTAAGCGATAGATGTATAATTTGGGATCTAAGCGATAGATGTATAATTTGGGATCTAAGCGATAAATGTATAATTTGGGATCTAAGGGATGGATGTATAATTTGGGATCTAAGCGATAGATGCATAACTTGGGATCTAAGGGATGGATGTATAATTTGGGATCTAAGCGATATATGTATAATTTGGGATCTAAGCGATTGATGTACAGTTTGGGATCTAAGCGATAGATGTATAATTTGAGATCTAAGGATAGATGTATAATTTGGGATCTAAGGGAAATATGTATAATTTGGGATCTAAGGAATAATTGTATAATTTGGGATCTGAGCGATAGATGTATAATTTGGGATCTAATGGATAGATGTATAATTTGGGATCTAAGTGATCCCAAATTATACATCTTTCCCTTAGATCCCAAAATATACATCTATCCATTAGATCCCAAATTATACATCTATCACTCAGATCCCAAATTATACATCTTTCCCTTAGATCCCAAATTATACATCTATCGCTTAGATCCCAAATTATACATCTATCGCTCAGATTCCATATTATACATCCATACTTAGATCCCAAATTATACATCTATCGCTTAGATCCCAAATCATACATCTTTCCCTTCCATCCAAATCAGTCATTTCATGCGAGGAAATTCCCCCGCTCAGATCGAATCAGTCATTTTATGTGGGGAAATTTCCCCGCTCAGATCTAATCAGTTATTTCATGCGGAGAAATTTCCCCGCTCAGATCGAATCAGTCATTTTATGTGGGAAAATTTCCCCGCTCAGATCTAATCAGTCATTTTATGTGGGAAAATTTCCCCGCTCAGATCGAATCAGTCATTTTATGTGGGAAAATTTCCCCGATCAGATCGAATCAGTCATTTTATTTTGGAAATTCCCCCGCTCAGATCTAATCAGTCATTTTATGCGGGGAAATTTCCCACTCCAAATCGAATCAGTCATTTTCTGTGCATAAAATGACTGATTAGATCTGAGCGGGGAAATTTCCCCACATACATCTACTGATACAATGAGATTGATCTTGAGCGGGGAAATTTCCCCACATAAAATGAATGATTCGATCTGAGCGGGGAAATTTCCCCGCATGAAATGACTGATTAGATCTGAGCGGGGAAATTTCCCCACATAAAATCTCCGCTGTCATAAATTATAACAAGAACCTTCTCTGTTATAAATTATCACAAGCATCAGTTCTTGCCTGTCATAAATTATCACAAGCATCAGTTCTTCGCTGTCATAAATTATAAAAAGAACCTTCTCTGTCATAAATTATCACAAGCATCCCTTCTTTGCTGTCATAAATTATCACAAGCATCAGTTCTTCGCGGTCATAAATTCTGACAAGAACTTTTTCTGTCATAAATTATCACAAGCATCAGTTCTTCGCTGTCATTAATTATGACAAGAACCTTCTCTGTCATAAATTATCACAAGCATCAGTTCTTCGCTGTCATGCATTATGACCAGAACCTTCTCTGTCATAAATTATCACAAGCATCAGTTCTTCGTTGTCATAAATTATAACAAGAACATTCTCTGTCATGATTCAAATCACGTTTTCCCATGTGATCGAAGAACCCGAAACATGATTTAAATCACGTTTTCCCATGTGATCGAAGGACTCAAAACATGATTTAAATCACGATTCCCATGTGATCGAAAGACCCATGATTTAAATCACGTTTTTCCATGTGATCGAAGTACTAAAAACATGATTTAAATCACGTTTTCCGATGTGATCGAAAAACCCGAAACATGATTTAAATCACGTTTTCCCATGTGATCGAAGTACTACAAACATGATTTAAATGTTTTCCGATGTGATCGAAGAACCCGAAACATGATTTAAATCACGTTTTCCCATGTGATCGAAGTACTAAAAACATGATTTAAATCACGATTCCCATGTAATCGAAGGACCCGAAACATGATTTAAATCACGATTCCCATGTAATCGAAGTACCCGAAACATGATTTAAATCACGATTCCCATAAAATCGAAGGACCCAAAACATGATTTAAATCACGTTTTCCCATGTGATCGAAGTACTAAAAACATGATTTAAATCACGTTTTCCGATGTGATCGAAGGACTCGAAACATGATTTAAATCACAATTCCCATGTGATCGGAGGACCCGAAACATGATTTAAATCACGTTTTCCCATGTGATCGAAGAACCCGAAACATTATTTAAATCACGTTTTCCCATGTGATCGAAGAACCCGAAACATGATTCAAATCACGATTTCCATGTGATCGAAGAACCCGAAACATGATTTAAATCACGTTTTCCGATGTGATCGAAGTACTAAAAACATGATTTAAATCACAATTCCCATGTGATCGAAGGACCCGAAACATGATTTAAATCACGTTTTCCCATGTGATCGAAGTACTAAAAACATGATTTAAATCACGTTTTCCGATGTGATCGAAGGACTCGAAACATGATTTAAATCACGATTCCCATAAAATCGAAGGACCCAAAACATGATTTTAATCACGATTCCCATGTGATCGAAGGA
Source organism: Litoditis marina (assembly GCA_964036275.1). Lineage (NCBI taxonomy): Eukaryota > Metazoa > Nematoda > Chromadorea > Rhabditida > Rhabditidae > Litoditis > Litoditis marina. The sequence continues at coordinate 228,268 of CAXIWQ010000001.1, forward strand.
CCCAAAACGTGATTTAAATCACGTTTTTCCATGTGATCGAAGTACTAAAAACATGATTTAAATCACGTTTTCCGATGTGATCGAAGAACCCGAAACATGATTTAAATCACGTTTTCCGATGTGATCGAAGGACCCGAAACATGATTTAAATCACGTTTTCCCATGTGATCGAAGGACCCAAAACATGATTTAAATCACGTTTTCCGATGTGATCCAAGGACCCGAAACATGATTTAAATCACGTTTTTCCATGTGATCGAAGAACACGAAACATGATCGTTTTCCCATGTGATCGAAGGACCCGAAACATTATTTAAATCACGTTTTCCCATGTGATCGAAGAACCCGAAACATGATTCAAATCACAATTCCCATGTGATCGAAGAACCCGAAACATGATTTAAATCACGTTTTCCGATGTGATCGAAGTACTAAAAACATGATTTAAATCACAATTCCCATGTGATCGAAGGACCCGAAACATGATTTAAATCACGTTTTCCCATGTGATCGAAGTACTAAAAACATGATTTAAATCACGTTTTCCGATGTGATCGAAGGACTCGAAACATGATTTAAATCACGTTTTCCCATGTGATCGAAGAACCCGAAACATGATTCAAATCACGATTCCCATGTGATCGAAGAACCCGAAACATGATTTAAATAACGTTTTCCGATGTGATCGAAGTACTAAAAACATGATTTAAATCACAATTCCCATGTGATCGAAGGACCCGAAACATGATTTAAATCACGTTTTCCCATGTGATCGAAGAACCCGAAACATTATTTAAATCACGTTTTCCCATGTGATCGAAGAACCCGAAACATGATTCAAATCACGATTCCCATGTGATCGAAGAACCCGAAACATGATTTAAATCACGTTTTCCGATGTGATCGAAGTACTAAAAACATGATTTAAATCACAATTCCCATGTGATCGAAGGACCCGAAACATGATTTAAATCACGTTTTCCCATGTGATCGAAGTACTAAAAACATGATTTAAATCACGTTTTCCGATGTGATCGAAGGACTCGAAACATGATTTAAATCACAATTCCCATGTGATCGGAGGACCCGAAACATGATTTAAATCACGTTTTCCCATGTGATCGAAGAACCCGAAACATGATTTAAATCACGTTTTCCGATGTGATCGAAGGACCCGAAACATGATTTAAATCACGTTTTCCCATGTGATCGAAGTACTAAAAACATGATTTAAATCACGTTTTCCGATGTGATCGAAGGACTCGAAATTTGATTTAAATCACAATTCCCATGTGATCGAAGGACCCGAAACATGATTTAAATCACGTTTTCCGATGTGATCGAAGAACCCGAAACATGATTTAAATCACGTTTTCCCATGTGATCGAAGAACCCGAAACATGATTTAAATCACGTTTTCCCATGTGATCGAAGGACTCAAAACATGATTTAAATCACGATTCCCATGTGATCGAAGGACCCAAAACGTGATTTAAATCACGTTTTTCCATGTGATCGAAGTACTAAAAACATGATTTAAATCACGATTCCCATGTGATCGAAGGACCCAAAACGTGATTTAAATCACGTTTTTCCATGTGATCGAAGTACTAAAAACATGATTTAAATCACGATTCCCATGTGATCGAAGGACCCAAAACGTGATTTAAATCACGTTTTTCCATGTGATCGAAGTACTAAAAACATGATTTAAATCACGATTCCCATGTGATCGAAGGACCCAAAACGTGATTTAAATCACGTTTTTCCATGTGATCGAAGTACTAAAAACATGATTTAAATCACGATTCCCATGTGATCGAAGGACCCGAAACATGATTTAAATCACGTTTTCCGATGTGATCGAAGAACCCGAAACATGATTTAAATCACGTTTTCCCATGTGATCGAAGAACCCGAAACATGATTTAAATCACGTTTTCCGATGTGATCGAAGAACCCGAAACATGATTTAAATCACGTTTTCCCATGTGATCGAAGAACCCGAAACATGATTTAAATCACGTTTTCCCATGTGATCGAAGGACTCAAAACATGATTTAAATCACGATTCCCATGTGATCGAAGGACCCAAAACATGATTTAAATCACGTTTTTCCATGTGATCGAAGTACTAAAAACATGATTTAAATCATATGTTCTAAGACTCGATCTTTTCCGATCCAATCGCGCAATGTTTGCAGGTTCGAAGAATGTTCTAAGACTCGATGATTTCAGATCTGAATTATTCCAATCACGCACTTTTTGCAGGTTTTAGGAATGTTCTAAGACTCGATCATTTCCTGTCTGAATTGTTCCAAATTGCGCAACTTTTGCAGGTTCAAGAATGTTCTAAGACTCGATCATTTCAGATCTGGACTATTCCAATCGCGCAATTTTCGCAGGTTTTAAGAATGTTCTAAGACTCGATGGTTTCAGATCTGAATTATTCCAATCGCGCAATTTTTGCAGGTTTTAAGAATGTTCTAAGACTCGATCATTTCCGATCTGAATTGTTCCAAATCGCGCAATTTTTGCAGGTTTCAGGAATGTTCTAGGACTCGATTATTTCTTATCTAAATTGTTTCAAATCGCGCAATTTTTGCAGGTTTGAAGAAAGTTCTAAGACTCGATGATTTCAGATCTGAATTATTCCAATCGCGCAATTTTTGCAGGTTTTAAGAATGTTCTAAGACTCGATGATTTCAGATCTGAATCATTCCAATCGCGCAATTTTTGCAGGTTTTAAGAATGTTCTAAGACTCGATGATTTCAGATCTGAATTATTCCAATCGCGCAATTTGTGCAGGTTTCAAGAATGTTCTAAGACTCGATCATATCAGATCTGGATTATTCCAATCGCGAAATTTTTGCAGGTTTTAAGAATGTTCTAAGACTCGATCATTTCCGATCTGAATTGTTCCAAATCGCGCAATTTTTGCAGATTTGAAGAATGTTCTAAGACTCGATCATTTCCGATCTGAATTGTTCCAAATCGCGCAATTTTTGCAGGTTTTAAATATGTTCTAAGACTCGATCTTTTCCGATCCAATCGCGCAATTTTTGCAGGTTTTAAGAATGTTCTAAGACTCGATCATTTCCTATCTAAATTGTTTCAAATCGCGCAATTTTTGCAGGTTTGAAGAATGTTCTAAGACTCGATGATTTCAGATCTGAATTATTCCAATCGCGCAAGATGTGCAGGTTTCAAGAATGTTCTAAGACTCGATGATTTCAGATCTGAATTATTCCAATCGCGCAATTTTTGCAGGTTTTAAGAATGTTCTAAGACTCGATCATTTCAGATCTGGATTATTCCAATCGCGCAATTTTTGCAGGTTATATGAATGTTCTAAGTCTCGATCATTTCAGATCTGAATTATTCCAATCGCGCAATTTTTGCAGGTTTTAAGAATGTTCTAAGACTCGATGATTTCAGATCTGAATTATTCCAATTGCGCAAGATGTGCAGGTTTCAAGAATGTTCTAAGACTCGATAATTTCCAATCTGAATTATTCCAATCGCGCAATTTTTGCAGGTTTCGAGAATGTTCTAAGACTCGATCATTTCAGATCTGGATTATTCCAATTGCGCAATTTTTGCAGGTTTTGAGAATGTTCTAAGACTCGATCATTTCAGATCTGGATTATTCCAATCGCGCAAGATGTGCAGGTTTCAAGAATGTTCTAAGACTCGATGATTTCAGATCTGAATTATTCCAATCGCGCAATTTTTGTAGGTTATATGAATGTTCTAAGACTCGATCATTTCAGATCTGAATTATTCCAATCGCGCAATTTTTGCAGGTTTCGAGAATGTTCTAAGACTCGATCATTTCAGATCTGGATTATTCCAATTGCGCAATTTTTGCAGGTTTTGAGAATGTTCTAAGACTCGATCATTTCAGATCTGGATTATTCCAATCGCGCAATTTTTGCAGGTTTTAAGAATGTTCTGAGACTCGATCATTTCCTATCTAAATTGTTTCAAATCGCGCAATTTTTGCAGGTTTGAAGAATGTTCTAAGACTCGATGATTTCAGATCTGAATTATTCCAATCGCGCAAGATGTGCAGGTTTCAAGAATGTTCTAAGACTCGATGATTTCAGATCTGAATTATTCCAATCGCGCAATTTTTGCAGGTTTTAAGAATGTTCTAAGACTCGATGATTTCAGATCTGAATTATTCCAATCGCGCAATTTTTGCAGGTTTTAAGAATGTTCTAAGACTCGATCATTTCAGATCTGGATTATTCCAATCGCGCAATTTTTGTAGGTTATATGAATGTTCTAAGACTCGATCATTTCAGATCTGAATTATTCCAATCGCGCAATTTTTGCAGGTTTTAAGAATGTTCTAAGACTCGATGATTTCAGATCCGAATTATTCCAATCGCGCAATGTTTGCAGGTTTTAAGAATGTTCTAAGACTCGATGATTTCAGATCTGAATTATTCCAATCGCGCAATTTGTGCAGGTTTCAAGAATGTTCTAAGACTCGATCATTTCCAATCTGAATTATTTCAATCGCGCAATTTTTGCAGGTTTTAAGAATGTTCTAAGACTCGATCATTTTCGATCTGAATTGTTCCAAATCGCGAAATTTTTGCAGGTTTTAAGAATGTTCTAAGACTCGATCATTTCCGATCTAAATTGTTTCAAATCGCGCAATTTTTGCAGGTTTGAAGAAAGTTATAAGACTCGATCATGTCAGATCTGAATTATTCCGATCGCGCAATTTTTTCAGGTTTTAAAAAAGTTCTAAGACTCGATCATTTCCGATCTGAATTGTTCCAAATCGCGCAATTTTTGCAGGTCTTAAATATGTTCTAAGACTCGATCTTTTCCGATCCAATCGCGCAATTTTTGCAGGTTTGAAGAATGTTCTAAGACTCGATCATTTCAGATCTGAATTCTTCCGATCGCGCATTTTTTTCAGGTTTCAAGAATGTTCTAAGACTCGATCATTTCAGATCTGGATTATTCCAATCGCGCAATTTTTGCAGGTTTTAAAAATGTTCTAAGAGTTGATCATTTCAGATCTGGATTATTCCAATCGCGCAATTTTTGCAGGTTTTAAGAATGTTCTAAGACTCGATGATTTCAGATCTGAATTATTCCAATCGCGCAATTTTTGCAGGTTTCAAGAATGTTCTAAGACTCGATCATTTCAGATCTGGATCATTCCAATCGCGCAATTTTTGCAGGTTATATGAATGTTCTAAGACTCGATCATTTCAGATCTGAATTATTCCAATCGCGCAATTTTTGCAGGTTTTAAGAATGTTCTAAGACTCGATGATTTCAGATCCGAATTATTCCAATCGCGCAATTTTTGCAGGTTTTAAGAATGTTCTAAGACTCGATGATTTCAGATCTGAATTATTCCAATCGCGCAATTTGTGCAGGTTTCAAGAATGTTCTAAGACTCGATCATTTCCAATCTGAATTATTTCAATCGCGCAATTCTTGCAGGTTTTAAGAATGTTCTAAGACTCGATCATTTCCGATCTAAATTATTCCAATCGCGCAATTTTTGCAGGTTTTAAGAATGTTCTAAGACTCGATCATTTCAGATCTGGATTATTCCAATCGCGCAATTTTTGCAGGTTATATGAATGTTCTAAGACTCGATCATTTCAGATCTGAATTATTCCAATCGCGCAATTTTTGCAGGTTTTAAGAATGTTCTAAGACTCGATCATTTCCGATCTGAATTGTTCCAACTCGCGCAATTTTTGCAGGTTTTAAGAATGTTCTAAGACTCGATCATTTCAGATCTGGATTATTCCAATCGCGCAATTTTTGCAGGTTTTAAGAATGTTCTAAGACTCGATGATTTCAGATCTGAATTATTCCAATCGCGCAATTTTTGCAGGTTTTAAGGATGTTCTAAGACTCGATGATTTCAGATCTGAATTATTCCAATCGCGCAATTTTTGCAGGTTTTAAGAATGTTCTAAGACTCGATGATTTCAGATCTAAATTATTCCAATCGCGCAATTTTTTCAGGTTTTAAGAATGTTCTAAGACTCGATCATTTCCGATCTGAATTGTTCCAAATCGCGCAATTTTTGCAGGTTTTAAGAAGGTTCTGAGACTCGATCATTTCCGATCTGAATTGTTCCAAATCGCGCAATTTTTGCAGGTTTTAAGAATGTTCTAGGACTCGATCATTTCCGATCTAAATTGTTTCAAATCGCGCATATTTTGCAGGTTTGAAGAAAGTTCGAAGAGTCGATCATTTCAAATCTGAATTATTCCGATCGCGCAATTTTTTTCAGGTTTTAAGAATGTTCTAAGACTCGATCATTTCCGATCTGAATTGTTTCAAATCGCGCATATTTTGCAGGTTTGAAGAAAGTTCGAAGAGTCGATCATTTCAGATCTGAATTATTCCGATCGCGCAATTTTTTTCAGGTTTTAAGAATGTTCTAAGACTCGATCATTTCCGATCTGAATTGTTCCAAATCGCGCAATTTTTGCAGGTTTTAAGAAGGTTCTGAGACTCGATCATTTCCGATCTGAATTGTTCCAAATCGCGCAATTTTTGCAGGTTTTGAGAATGTTTCAATACTCGATCATTTCAGATCTGAATTATTCCAATCGCGCAATGTTTGCAGGTTTTAAGAATGTTCTAAGACTCGATGATTTCAGATCTGGATTATTCCAATCGCGCAATTTTTGCAGGTTTAAAGAATGTTCTAAGACTCGATCATTTCCGATCTGAATTGTTCCAACTCGCGCAATTTTTGCAGGTTTTAAGAATGTTCTAAGACTCGATCATTTCCGATCTGAATTGTTCCAAATCGCGCAATTTTTGCAGGTTTTAAGAAGGTTCTGAGACTCGATCATTTCCGATCTGAATTGTTCCAAATCGCGCAATTTTTGCAGGTTTTGAGAATGTTTCAATACTCGATCATTTCAGATCTGAATTATTCCAATCGCGCAATGTTTGCAGGTTTTAAGAATGTTCTAAGACTCGATGATTTCAGATCTGGATTATTCCAATCGCGCAATTTTTGCAGGTTTTAAGAATGTTCTAAGACTCGATCATTTCCGATCTGAATTGTTCCAAATCGCGCAATTTTTGCAGGTTTTAAGAATGTTCTAAGACTCGATCATTTCAGATCTGGATTATTCCAATCGCGCAATTTTTGCAGGTTTAAGAATGTTTTAAGACTCGATGATTTCAGATCTGAATTATTCCAATCGCGCAATTTTTGCAGGTTTTAAGGATGTTCTAAGACTCGATGATTTCAGATCTGAATTATTCCAATCGCGCAATTTTTGCAGGTTTTAAGAATGTTCTAAGACTCGATGATTTCAGATCTAAATTATTCCAATCGCGCAATTTTTTCAGGTTTTAAGAATGTTCTAAGACTCGATCATTTCCGATCTGAATTGTTCCAAATCGCGCAATTTTTGCAGGTTTTAAGAAGGTTCTGAGACTCGATCATTTCCGATCTGAATTGTTCCAAATCGCGCAATTTTTGCAGGTTTTAAGAATGTTCTAGGACTCGATCATTTCCGATCTAAATTGTTTCAAATCGCGCATATTTTGCAGGTTTGAAGAAAGTTCGAAGAGTCGATCATTTCAGATCTGAATTATTCCGATCGCGCAATTTTTTTCAGGTTTTAAGAATGTTCTAAGACTCGATCATTTCCGATCTGAATTGTTTCAAATCGCGCATATTTTGCAGGTTTGAAGAAAGTTCGAAGAGTCGATCATTTCAGATCTGAATTATTCCGATCGCGCAATTTTTTTCAGGTTTTAAGAATGTTCTAAGACTCGATCATTTCCGATCTGAATTGTTCCAAATCGCGCAATTTTTGCAGGTTTTAAGAAGGTTCTGAGACTCGATCATTTCCGATCTGAATTGTTCCAAATCGCGTAATTTTTGCAGGTTTTGAGAATGTTTCAATACTCGATCATTTCAGATCTGAATTATTCCAATCGCGCAATGTTTGCAGGTTTTAAGAATGTTCTAAGACTCGATGATTTCAGATCTGGATTATTCCAATCGCGCAATTTTTGCAGGTTTTAAGAATGTTCTAAGACTCGATCATTTCCGATCTGAATTGTTCCAAATCGCGCAATTTTTGCAGGTTTTAAGAATGTTCTAAGACTCGATCATTTCAGATCTGGATTATTCCAATCGCGCAATTTTTGCAGGTTTTCAGAATGTTTAAGAATGACTCGATGATTTCAGATCCGAATTATTCCGATCGCGCAATTTTTGCAGATTTTATGAATGTTCTGAGACTCGATCATTTCCGATCTAAATTATTCCAATCGCGCAATTTTTTCAGGTTTTAAGAATGTTCTAAGACTCGATGATTTCAGATCTGAATTATTCCAATTGCGCAAGATGTGCAGGTTTCAAGAATGTTCTAAGACTCGATCATTTCCAATCTGAATTATTCCAATCGCGCAATTTTTGCAGGTTTCGAGAATGTTCTAAGACTCGATCATTTCAGATCTGGATTATTCCAATTGCGCAATTTTTGCAGGTTTGAGAATGTTCTAAGACTCGATCATTTCAGATCTGGATTATTCCAATCGCGCAAGATGTGCAGGTTTCAAGAATGTTCTAAGACTCGATGATTTCAGATCTGAATTATTCCAATCGCGCAATTTTTGTAGGTTATATGAATGTTCTAAGACTCGATCATTTCAGATCTGAATTATTCCAATCGCGCAATTTTTGCAGGTTTCGAGAATGTTCTAAGACTCGATCATTTCAGATCTGGATTATTCCAATTGCGCAATTTTTGCAGGTTTTGAGAATGTTCTAAGACTCGATCATTTCAGATCTGGATTATTCCAATCGCGCAATTTTTGCAGGTTTTAAGAATGTTCTGAGACTCGATCATTTCCTATCTAAATTGTTTCAAATCGCGCAATTTTTGCAGGTTTGAAGAATGTTCTAAGACTCGATGATTTCAGATCTGAATTATTCCAATCGCGCAAGATGTGCAGGTTTCAAGAATGTTCTAAGACTCGATGATTTCAGATCTGAATTATTCCAATCGCGCAATTTTTGCAGGTTTTAAGAATGTTCTAAGACTCGATGATTTCAGATCTGAATTATTCCAATCGCGCAATTTTTGCAGGTTTTAAGAATGTTCTAAGACTCGATCATTTCAGATCTGGATTATTCCAATCGCGCAATTTTTGTAGGTTATATGAATGTTCTAAGACTCGATCATTTCAGATCTGAATTATTCCAATCGCGCAATTTTTGCAGGTTTTAAGAATGTTCTAAGACTCGATGATTTCAGATCCGAATTATTCCAATCGCGCAATGTTTGCAGGTTTTAAGAATGTTCTAAGACTCGATGATTTCAGATCTGAATTATTCCAATCGCGCAATTTGTGCAGGTTTCAAGAATGTTCTAAGACTCGATCATTTCCAATCTGAATTATTTCAATCGCGCAATTTTTGCAGGTTTTAAGAATGTTCTAAGACTCGATCATTTTCGATCTGAATTGTTCCAAATCGCGAAATTTTTGCAGGTTTTAAGAATGTTCTAAGACTCGATCATTTCCGATCTAAATTGTTTCAAATCGCGCAATTTTTGCAGGTTTGAAGAAAGTTATAAGACTCGATCATGTCAGATCTGAATTATTCCGATCGCGCAATTTTTTCAGGTTTTAAAAAAGTTCTAAGACTCGATCATTTCCGATCTGAATTGTTCCAAATCGCGCAATTTTTGCAGGTCTTAAATATGTTCTAAGACTCGATCTTTTCCGATCCAATCGCGCAATTTTTGCAGGTTTGAAGAATGTTCTAAGACTCGATCATTTCAGATCTGAATTCTTCCGATCGCGCATTTTTTTCAGGTTTCAAGAATGTTCTAAGACTCGATCATTTCAGATCTGGATTATTCCAATCGCGCAATTTTTGCAGGTTTTAAAAATGTTCTAAGAGTTGATCATTTCAGATCTGGATTATTCCAATCGCGCAATTTTTGCAGGTTTTAAGAATGTTCTAAGACTCGATGATTTCAGATCTGAATTATTCCAATCGCGCAATGTTTGCAGGTTTCAAGAATGTTCTAAGACTCGATCATTTCAGATCTGGATCATTCCAATCGCGCAATTTTTGCAGGTTATATGAATGTTCTAAGACTCGATCATTTCAGATCTGAATTATTCCAATCGCGCAATTTTTGCAGGTTTTAAGAATGTTCTAAGACTCGATGATTTCAGATCCGAATTATTCCAATCGCGCAATTTTTGCAGGTTTTAAGAATGTTCTAAGACTCGATGATTTCAGATCTGAATTATTCCAATCGCGCAATTTGTGCAGGTTTCAAGAATGTTCTAAGACTCGATCATTTCCAATCTGAATTATTTCAATCGCGCAATTCTTGCAGGTTTTAAGAATGTTCTAAGACTCGATCATTTCCGATCTAAATTATTCCAATCGCGCAATTTTTGCAGGTTTTAAGAATGTTCTAAGACTCGATCATTTCAGATCTGGATTATTCCAATCGCGCAATTTTTGCAGGTTATATGAATGTTCTAAGACTCGATCATTTCAGATCTGAATTATTCCAATCGCGCAATTTTTGCAGGTTTTAAGAATGTTCTAAGACTCGATCATTTCCGATCTGAATTGTTCCAACTCGCGCAATTTTTGCAGGTTTTAAGAATGTTCTAAGACTCGATCATTTCAGATCTGGATTATTCCAATCGCGCAATTTTTGCAGGTTTTAAGAATGTTCTAAGACTCGATGATTTCAGATCTGAATTATTCCAATCGCGCAATTTTTGCAGGTTTTAAGGATGTTCTAAGACTCGATGATTTCAGATCTGAATTATTCCAATCGCGCAATTTTTGCAGGTTTTAAGAATGTTCTAAGACTCGATGATTTCAGATCTAAATTATTCCAATCGCGCAATTTTTTCAGGTTTTAAGAATGTTCTAAGACTCGATCATTTCCGATCTGAATTGTTCCAAATCGCGCAATTTTTGCAGGTTTTAAGAAGGTTCTGAGACTCGATCATTTCCGATCTGAATTGTTCCAAATCGCGCAATTTTTGCAGGTTTTAAGAATGTTCTAGGACTCGATCATTTCCGATCTAAATTGTTTCAAATCGCGCATATTTTGCAGGTTTGAAGAAAGTTCGAAGAGTCGATCATTTCAAATCTGAATTATTCCGATCGCGCAATTTTTTTCAGGTTTTAAGAATGTTCTAAGACTCGATCATTTCCGATCTGAATTGTTTCAAATCGCGCATATTTTGCAGGTTTGAAGAAAGTTCGAAGAGTCGATCATTTCAGATCTGAATTATTCCGATCGCGCAATTTTTTTCAGGTTTTAAGAATGTTCTAAGACTCGATCATTTCCGATCTGAATTGTTCCAAATCGCGCAATTTTTGCAGGTTTTAAGAAGGTTCTGAGACTCGATCATTTCCGATCTGAATTGTTCCAAATCGCGCAATTTTTGCAGGTTTTGAGAATGTTTCAATACTCGATCATTTCAGATCTGAATTATTCCAATCGCGCAATGTTTGCAGGTTTTAAGAATGTTCTAAGACTCGATGATTTCAGATCTGGATTATTCCAATCGCGCAATTTTTGCAGGTTTTAAGAATGTTCTAAGACTCGATCATTTCCGATCTGAATTGTTCCAACTCGCGCAATTTTTGCAGGTTTTAAGAATGTTCTAAGACTCGATCATTTCCGATCTGAATTGTTCCAAATCGCGCAATTTTTGCAGGTTTTAAGAAGGTTCTGAGACTCGATCATTTCCGATCTGAATTGTTCCAAATCGCGCAATTTTTGCAGGTTTTGAGAATGTTTCAATACTCGATCATTTCAGATCTGAATTATTCCAATCGCGCAATGTTTGCAGGTTTTAAGAATGTTCTAAGACTCGATGATTTCAGATCTGGATTATTCCAATCGCGCAATTTTTGCAGGTTTTAAGAATGTTCTAAGACTCGATCATTTCCGATCTGAATTGTTCCAACTCGCGCAATTTTTGCAGGTTTTAAGAATGTTCTAAGACTCGATCATTTCAGATCTGGATTATTCCAATCGCGCAATTTTTGCAGGTTTTAAGAATGTTTTAAGACTCGATGATTTCAGATCTGAATTATTCCAATCGCGCAATTTTTGCAGGTTTTAAGGATGTTCTAAGACTCGATGATTTCAGATCTGAATTATTCCAATCGCGCAATTTTTGCAGGTTTTAAGAATGTTCTAAGACTCGATGATTTCAGATCTAAATTATTCCAATCGCGCAATTTATTCAGGTTTTAAGAATGTTCTAAGACTCGATCATTTCCGATCTGAATTGTTCCAAATCGCGCAATTTTTGCAGGTTTTAAGAAGGTTCTGAGACTCGATCATTTCCGATCTGAATTGTTCCAAATCGCGCAATTTTTGCAGGTTTTAAGAATGTTCTAGGACTCGATCATTTCCGATCTAAATTGTTTCAAATCGCGCATATTTTGCAGGTTTGAAGAAAGTTCGAAGAGTCGATCATTTCAGATCTGAATTATTCCGATCGCGCAATTTTTTTCAGGTTTTAAGAATGTTCTAAGACTCGATCATTTCCGATCTGAATTGTTTCAAATCGCGCATATTTTGCAGGTTTGAAGAAAGTTCGAAGAGTCGATCATTTCAGATCTGAATTATTCCGATCGCGCAATTTTTTTCAGGTTTTAAGAATGTTCTAAGACTCGATCATTTCCGATCTGAATTGTTCCAAATCGCGCAATTTTTGCAGGTTTTAAGAAGGTTCTGAGACTCGATCATTTCCGATCTGAATTGTTCCAAATCGCGTAATTTTTGCAGGTTTTGAGAATGTTTCAATACTCGATCATTTCAGATCTGAATTATTCCAATCGCGCAATGTTTGCAGGTTTTAAGAATGTTCTAAGACTCGATGATTTCAGATCTGGATTATTCCAATCGCGCAATTTTTGCAGGTTTTAAGAATGTTCTAAGACTCGATCATTTCCGATCTGAATTGTTCCAAATCGCGCAATTTTTACAGGTTTTAAGAATGTTCTAAGACTCGATCATTTCAGATCTGGATTATTCCAATCGCGCAATTTTTGCAGGTTTTCAGAATGTTTAAGAATGACTCGATGATTTCAGATCCGAATTATTCCGATCGCGCAATTTTTGCAGATTTTATGAATGTTCTGAGACTCGATCATTTCCGATCTAAATTATTCCAATCGCGCAATTTTTTCAGGTTTTAAGAATGTTCTAAGACTCGATCATTTCCGATCTGAATTGTTCCAAATCGCGCAATTTTTGCAGGTTTTAAGAAGGTTCTGAGACTCGATCATTTCCGATCTGAATTGTTCCAAATCGCGCAATTTTTGCAGGTTTTAAGAATGTTCTAGGACTCGATCATTTCCGATCTAAATTGTTTCAAATCGCGCATATTTTGCAGGTTTGAAGAAAGTTCGAAGAGTCGATCATTTCAGATCTGAATTATTCCGATCGCGCAATTTTTTTCAGGTTTTAAGAATGTTCTAAGACTCGATCATTTCCGATCTGAATTGTTTCAAATCGCGCATATTTTGCAGGTTTGAAGAAAGTTCGAAGAGTCGATCATTTCAGATCTGAATTATTCCGATCGCGCAATTTTTTTCAGGTTTTAAGAATGTTCTAAGACTCGATCATTTCCGATCTGAATTGTTCCAAATCGCGCAATTTTTGCAGGTTTTAAGAAGGTTCTGAGACTCGATCATTTCCGATCTGAATTGTTCCAAATCGCGCAATTTTTGCAGGTTTTGAGAATGTTTCAATACTCGATCATTTCAGATCTGAATTATTCCAATCGCGCAATGTTTGCAGGTTTTAAGAATGTTCTAAGACTCGATGATTTCAGATCTGGATTATTCCAATCGCGCAATTTTTGCAGGTTTTAAGAATGTTCTAAGACTCGATCATTTCCGATCTGAATTGTTCCAACTCGCGCAATTTTTGCAGGTTTTAAGAATGTTCTAAGACTCGATCATTTCAGATCTGGATTATTCCAATCACGCAATTTTTGCAGGTTTTCAGAATGTTTAAGAATGACTCGATGATTTCAGATCCGAATTATTCCGATCGCGCAATTTTTGCAGATTTTATGAATGTTCTGAGACTCGATCATTTCCGATCTAAATTATTCCAATCGCGCAATTTTTTCAGGTTTTAAGAATGTTCTAAGACTCGATCATTTCCGATCTGAATTGTTCCAAATCGCGCAATTTTTGCAGGTTTTAAGAAGGTTCTGAGACTCGATCATTTCCGATCTGAATTGTTCCAAATCGCGCAATTTTTGCAGGTTTTAAGAATGTTCTAGGACTCGATCATTTCCGATCTAAATTGTTTCAAATCGCGCATATTTTGCAGGTTTGAAGAAAGTTCGAAGAGTCGATCATTTCAGATCTGAATTATTCCGATCGCGCAATTTTTTTCAGGTTTTAAGAATGTTCTAAGACTCGATCATTTCCGATCTGAATTGTTTCAAATCGCGCATATTTTGCAGGTTTGAAGAAAGTTCGAAGAGTCGATCATTTCAGATCTGAATTATTCCGATCGCGCAATTTTTTTCAGGTTTTAAGAATGTTCTAAGACTCGATCATTTTCGATCTGAATTGTTCCAAATCGCGCAATTTTTGCAGGTTTTAAGAAGGTTCTGAGACTCGATCATTTCCGATCTGAATTGTTCCAAATCGCGCAATTTTTGCAGGTTTTGAGAATGTTTCAATACTCGATCATTTCAGATCTGAATTATTCCAATCGCGCAATGTTTGCAGGTTTTAAGAATGTTCTAAGACTCGATGATTTCAGATCTGGATTATTCCAATCGCGCAATTTTTGCAGGTTTTAAGAATGTTCTAAGACTCGATCATTTCCGATCTGAATTGTTCCAACTCGCGCAATTTTTGCAGGTTTTAAGAATGTTCTAAGACTCGATCATTTCAGATCTGGATTATTCCAATCGCGCAATGTTTGCAGGTTTTAAGAATGTTCTAAGACTCGATGATTTCAGATCTGAATTATTCCAATCGCGCAATTTTTGCAGGTTTTAAGGATGTTCTAAGACTCGATGATTTCAGATCTGAATTATTCCAATCGCGCAATTTTTGCAGGTTTTAAGAATGTTCTAAGACTCGATGATTTCAGATCTAAATTATTCCAATCGCGCAATTTTTTTCAGGTTTTAAGAATGTTCTAAGACTCGATCATTTCCGATCTGAATTGTTCCAAATCGCGCAATTTTTGCAGGTTTTAAGAAGGTTCTGAGACTCGATCATTTCCGATCTGAATTGTTCCAAATCGCGCAATTTTTGCAGGTTTTAAGAATGTTCTAGGACTCAATCATTTCCGATCTAAATTGTTTCAAATCGCGCATATTTTGCAGGTTTGAAGAAAGTTCGAAGAGTCGATCATTTCAGATCTGAATTATTCCGATCGCGCAATTTTTTTCAGGTTTTAAGAATGTTCTAAGACTCGATCATTTCCGATCTGAATTGTTTCAAATCGCGCATATTTTGCAGGTTTGAAGAAAGTTCGAAGAGTCGATCATTTCAGATCTGAATTATTCCAATCGCGCAATTTTTGCAGGTTTTAAGAATGTTCTAAGACTCGATCATTTCAGATCTGGATTATTCCAATCGCGCAATTTTTGCAGGTTTTAAGAATGTTCTGAGACTCGATCATTTCCGATCTAAATTGTTTCAAATCGCGCATATTTTGCAGGTTTGAAGAAAGTTCGAAGAGTCGATCATTTCAGATCTGAATTATTCCGATCGCGCAATTTTTTTCAGGTTTTAAGAATGTTCTAAGACTCGATCATTTCCGATCTGAATTGTTCCAAATCGCGCAATTTTTGCAGGTTTTAAGAAGGTTCTGAGACTCGATCATTTCCGATCTGAATTGTTCCAAATCGCGCAATTTTTGCAGGTTTTGAGAATGTTTCAATACTCGATCATTTCAGATCTGAATTATTCCAATCGCGCAATGTTTGCAGGTTTTAAGAATGTTCTAAGACTCGATGATTTCAGATCTGGATTATTCCAATCGCGCAATTTTTGCAGGTTTTAAGAATGTTCTAAGACTCGATCATTTCCGATCTGAATTGTTCCAACTCGCGCAATTTTTGCAGGTTTTAAGAATGTTCTAAGACTCGATCATTTCAGATCTGGATTATTCCAATCGCGCAATTTTTGCAGGTTTTCAGAATGTTTAAGAATGACTCGATGATTTCAGATCCGAATTATTCCGATCGCGCAATTTTTGCAGATTTTATGAATGTTCTGAGACTCGATCATTTCCGATCTAAATTATTCCAATCGCGCAATTTTTTCAGGTTTTAAGAATGTTCTAAGACTCGATCATTTCCGATCTGAATTGTTCCAAATCGCGCAATTTTTGCAGGTTTTAAGAAGGTTCTGAGACTCGATCATTTCCGATCTGAATTGTTCCAAATCGCGCAATTTTTGCAGGTTTTAAGAATGTTCTAGGACTCGATCATTTCCGATCTAAATTGTTTCAAATCGCGCATATTTTGCAGGTTTGAAGAAAGTTCGAAGAGTCGATCATTTCAGATCTGAATTATTCCGATCGCGCAATTTTTTTCAGGTTTTAAGAATGTTCTAAGACTCGATCATTTCCGATCTGAATTGTTTCAAATCGCGCATATTTTGCAGGTTTGAAGAAAGTTCGAAGAGTCGATCATTTCAGATCTGAATTATTCCGATCGCGCAATTTTTTTCAGGTTTTAAGAATGTTCTAAGACTCGATGATTTCAGATCTGGATTATTCCAATCGCGCAATTTTTGCAGGTTTTAAGAATGTTCTAAGACTCGATCATTTCCGATCTGAATTGTTCCAACTCGCGCAATTTTTGCAGGTTTTGAGAATGTTTCAATACTCGATCATTTCAGATCTGAATTATTCCAATCGCGCAATGTTTGCAGGTTTTAAGAATGTTCTAAGACTCGATGATTTCAGATCTGGATTATTCCAATCGCGCAATTTTTGCAGGTTTTAAGAATGTTCTAAGACTCGATCATTTCCGATCTGAATTGTTCCAACTCGCGCAATTTTTGCAGGTTTTAAGAATGTTCTAAGACTCGATCATTTCAGATCTGGATTATTCCAATCGCGCAATTTTTGCAGGTTTTCAGAATGTTTAAGAATGACTCGATGATTTCAGATCCGAATTATTCCGATCGCGCAATTTTTGCAGATTTTATGAATGTTCTGAGACTCGATCATTTCCGATCTAAATTATTCCAATCGCGCAATTTTTTCAGGTTTTAAGAATGTTCTAAGACTCGATCATTTCCGATCTGAATTGTTCCAAATCGCGCAATTTTTGCAGGTTTTAAGAAGGTTCTGAGACTCGATCATTTCCGATCTGAATTGTTCCAAATCGCGCAATTTTTGCAGGTTTTAAGAATGTTCTAGGACTCGATCATTTCCGATCTAAATTGTTTCAAATCGCGCATATTTTGCAGGTTTGAAGAAAGTTCGAAGAGTCGATCATTTCAGATCTGAGTTATTCCGATCGCGCAATTTTTTTCAGGTTTTAAAAATGTTCTAAGACTCGATCATTTCCGATCTGAATTGTTTCAAATCGCGCATATTTTGCAGGTTTGAAGAAAGTTCGAAGAGTCGATCATTTCAGATCTGAATTATTCCGATCGCGCAATTTTTTTCAGGTTTTAAGAATGTTCTAAGACTCGATCATTTCCGATCTGAATTGTTCCAAATCGCGCAATTTTTGCAGGTTTTAAGAAGGTTCTGAGACTCGATCATTTCCGATCTGAATTGTTCCAAATCGCGCAATTTTTGCAGGTTTTGAGAATGTTTCAATACTCGATCATTTCAGATCTGAATTATTCCAATCGCGCAATGTTTGCAGGTTTTAAGAATGTTCTAAGACTCGATGATTTCAGATCTGGATTATTCCAATCGCGCAATTTTTGCAGGTTTTAAGAATGTTCTAAGACTCGATCATTTCCGATCTGAATTGTTCCAACTCGCGCAATTTTTGCAGGTTTTAAGAATGTTCTAAGACTCGATCATTTCAGATCTGGATTATTCCAATCACGCAATTTTTGCAGGTTTTCAGAATGTTTAAGAATGACTCGATGATTTCAGATCCGAATTATTCCGATCGCGCAATTTTT